>WJFA01002327.1:0-16410 GCA_009870155.1 Pseudobourletiella spinata | reverse complement strand
TGCCGCACTCGTGTCGTAAAACAAAAATGACTCGGAATCATATTAAATTTAACGAAACCCATAAACGACTCCCTCGATGATAAGTGCTTTCACAATAGCCACTTGCAAACAATCCAATTTTATACTGCTGCGCTGGCAAAGCTGTTTGGGAAGATGAAGATAGACGTAAGGAATAATAATTAATTTTTCTCTTGAATACCCAAGCTTTATTTCCTTAAAACAAAGGATAGAATAAAGGTGTCCGCAGACCACACAACAAATATGCACGTCACATCGATAACACTTTTAGATAATATTTTTAAACTCAAACTTGGTGTGTGTGTGTACGAGTAAGTGATGGCTGTGGTATTGCTATAGTGGTACAGATAAAATTTACAAATATACTTTCAACTCTTCATCCTTCTTCGGATTTCGGTCGTCGTATAATTACGATTATACGGCGACCTTACAGGTAAGGTCTTGTCTAATCGTATAATTTATCATGAGGCATAATAATCATGTCCTTCAGTAATGCTTATTCAATAATATTATTCTCCTTTTCTAAATACATGCCTTCTCAGATCCTCTATATACTCTTCTCAGTTCGCTATATATCTTAAAATGACATGTATTTTAACATGAAATAATGACAAACTCGTTACTGTAACAGAAATAATGAGAAGAATAATGCCTGTGAAGAGGACTTGGAAAATAAGAAGGACGCACATCATCACATTGCTATCATAGCATATTCCTCGTTGGTAAAAATATCTTCCCAAGAGCGGGGGTCCTTTGCAAAACTACATTTATGCATATGTGTATATAATAGCTAAAATTACTAAATTTGTTTGTAGGTGTAAACCAGAGGAGATGGAGACTCTTGGTTTTCAATACTCTCAACTTGTTCAATGTATATAGAAAATAAGCTATATGAAGCGAAACTATTATGATTCTTCAGGGATTTCCTTGTCCGGGTGATACTTGGAAATGTGTTGGGATAGCACACCGGCAGTGGCGAAAGTGCAAGGGCAATGCTCGCACTGGAATGGGTTCGCTTGCTCGTGACATTTCTGGATAGAGAAAGAAGAGAGATTTTAAATTTTAATGACACTTTAATGCCAGTCATGACCCAGACATGAACCAATGACAATTTCAACTTGGCATTCAGCCATGTAGAAAAGAATTCTCATTTACCTTCACATGCGACGCTAATGTCCCACTGAGACGGAAACAGATGCCACAATAAAGACACTGGTAGGGCTTGTCACCAATATGAATCCGCATGTGACCCCTGGAAAAAGTGAAGCAAACGTACTACAATGCGTTTCCTTGGAAGCGTCATAGGGCATCCTACGCTCATACCATAACCTCATAAGCACTTACTGTAAACCTGAGAGCTGGCTGAAGCTCATTTTACAAATCCCGCAGACGTGTTGCTCCTTCTTGTTGGAATAAATAGCAAAACGGTTGACCCTCTCCTTCGATACGGCTCCTGCATGCCCGTATACCGTACCAGAGGACTTGCCATTAGAACCTTTATCCTCGTCCCCGTCAACTGCTTCAACTTTGGTCACGGTGAGTGCCGGCACTCTAGCCTGCAACGCTTGGAGGTCCGACCCCACAAACGGGTCTGGGTCCTCCTCGTCGTCATCATCCATGGAAGTGGCTTCCAACTTGGGAGTTACCAAGGGACGCTGGAGCACCCTCTCCGGACTATCTTCCTCATCCCGTCCAGATGAAGTGTCCAGAGGATCCATCTCACACGTCGCACTCTCATTTCCCATCACGATCTCTTCCTCATCCTCAAATTGACTATGGTCGTACAGGACGGGTTGCCGGCCCTTCTCCTCCTGGGCACCATAAGAGCCATCGTCTCCATAAGAACTATCCAATCCGTCCTCTCCAGTGTGATGCTCAATTTCCACCTTGAACTTTTTCATTTGGATTTGCGTCGTCAACTGCCGCTTCGCCCCGCGATTCCCAGCATGGTAGATGCTCTCATGGCGAGTGAGTCCCTTGAAATTGCTGAAGATGCAGGGGCAGCGACCGCAAGCGTACTGACCTCCATCCACATGACTTGTCTGCAGTAGCAACAAATAATCCATTCATACATGATAGCGCCATTGAATAATATACCAACCAATGGGAATTATTGGCCTACCAAAAGATGCTTCGCACAATTTCCATGGGAACTGAACGTGGCTCCACAGAGTTCACAGAGGAACGTGGAGCGCCCCCGGTTTTTTATCAATTTCGGTTTTCGGCTGTAAAGATTGAAAATATTAAATCCCAATAAATAATTAAGTCCTTCAAATTCCATTCAAATTAGAATTATAAAAAATCCATGCAATTTTAATTCCAAAAAATTTATCCGATTTCATCCAAATAAAAATTATATCAAATTCCAATCATTCCCTCCCTCTCAAAGTTTTGCGTAACATTCTGAAGTGCTTAAACTTGCCTCAAGCAGTTTGAGGAACCTAGGTCTCTCTCGTGACTCGGCTCCGCCTCAATCAAGTTGGAGTCCTCGTGATGTGACCCTTTGCCCTTGACCAAACCTAGATTCTTGTCACTCTTCTTCTGGTGAAATATAGCTTCATGCGTCCGCAAACTCGTTGGTGATACAAAGGAGCAGGAACAGTGTGAACATTTGAATTCACCCCACGGGACGTGGCTGCTCTGTAGATGCAAAACACAAAAATTTGTTTACAATTGGAACTTTGTTATTTGTAATTGTTTCTTAGGCGTAAAAAACTCACTTTGCGATGACGCAACAGGTTTTGCATGTGGTTGAAGCTGGCATCACACAAATCACAGTCGAACTCCCTCCCGGGCTTGGCACGGTTCAATACCAGTTTAGAATCGTTGCTGGCAAAAGCCAGTGTACTAAAGAAAGGAGAAAAACATGATGATACTCCGCGGCGCAGACTCACTTTAAGAACTCTGGAAAAGATCAGTAGACGGTTGGCAAATTTTTTTATACTACTCACACTTTATTGTACTCCACGGGCTCGGTTCGCTCAGCCTTGGGTTTCATGATACTCGCCAGCGACTGAGGCGGCTTGAACTGTTTGACTGGTGTACTTTTTTTATCGATCGCTGTCGGGGGTGATACAAATTCCCGGGTATCATGAATCTGAGCCAAGTGCCGTTTCAGTCCTTGGGTCGTCACAAATCTGCACGGGCAGTATGCGCACCGGTACTTCCCGTCTGAATGGTTCGTCTGCAGGATGAAAGCACAAAAAATTAAGGGAAGGTAGAGATTAAATCATAACGTGTGAATTATATATACCTTCTTGTGACTGACTACATCTCCTTTCTGCCGGAACCTTTGACCACATTGATTGCATGTGTAGGGCTTCTCCCCCGTATGAACGGTCATGTGTCCCCTATAAAAAATGGTATTGCTCAAATTAAGCCGCTATCTTCAATAATTAAAGCTACGCAGAGTCAACTGGAGTTTACCTCAAGCTGTGCCAATTACTGTAAACCTTGCCGCAAACATCACATCTAGGGCTACTACCACTAGCGGTGGGGTACGAGGAAATTGTGGGTTCCACCTCGAACTTCTCAGGCTCAGATTCTGCTACGACAGGCTCAGGAGGAGGCGGGGTCGGAGCGGAGACTTCTTTCGGAGGAGAGTTCCCCCCTACTATACGAGCCATTCTTTTCATGAGCTCCGTCGGAGGTTTCCGCTGTGGAATGACCGGTAAACTTGGGCGACTGACGAGCGGCGGTGTGGTCAGGGGTAAGGATGTGCTCGGTCTTAAAAAGTTGAATTTTATTTTCGATCGAATAGGGATGTTGGACGTCTTCTGAGGAGTTACGGGAACAGAGCGCTTCGTGAGTACCGAAGTACTGGGGAAGGTTTCATTTTTCATGTCCACATACTTTGTGGAATGGCGGTTCCCAAAGTGTGAGTTGAGAGCGTTGTACGTGTTGAAGACGCATGCGCACGCGGAACACGGGTATTTCCCACCAGGCACGTGACTCGTCTGAATTCAATAAAAGTCAAGATTACATACATGCTGGAAACATAATAGGTTTCATAAATTCATTATTATCATTCCCACGTACGATCATGTGCTTTTTGAAGTTGCCGCTCGTAGAAAATGTATTTCCGCACAGGGTGCAACGGTACTTTCGCATTGAATCCGGAACCCTCTGATGTTTCTTCCGCAGGTGAGCCAAGGTTCTGACAAGAAAAAAACCAGCTTGTTATTATTCATCACAACAAAGTTATGCATTCCCTATTGGTTTAAAAGGAGTTTGGGACAAACAACCTCATTTTGGAATTTTGTATTATTCGTTGAATGGCGAGGCCTTGCTTGGGCAAATTGGTCTTCCTTGCACTCCCAGCTCCTGCGGGTTCTAGAGAGCGATTCCGCTTGTATATTCCGTGAGCATGAGCCATGTGTCGTGCATATCCTCTTGTGGTGGAGTAACAGTGGGTACACTGACTACATTTGTACGGTCCGTTGGGTACGTGACATGTCTGAAATAAATTTAGTTAGTTAACTATGGAACTTCAAAGATGTTTTGAAAGTACAAAAAATTATTTTGAAAGCGAAAAAATATATTTTAAAAAACATCAAAAATATATGGAACTTAAACAAATATTACAAAATAAATTATGGAAATTTTAACAAAATTAATCGGAGAAATTGACTCACTCGCTTGTGTCGAATCATGTTGGAATAAATTGAGAATCCTTCACCACAAATGTCACATGCAATGTTGTCCTGGGAGCAGTAGCGCATGTGATTCCTAAAAAAGAATAGAATGCATGATGATGATGATGATTATAATACAAATCAAAAGACATAGAAGCTTAAGTTACATTAACTTACTTCAGAGATGCCTGCGAGCTAAAATGTTTCTCACATCGGCTGCACGTATGCAAACTCCCATCAAAGAGCTCATCCGGAGATCCGTGTGTGGGCTCAACAGTGACGCCCCGACTTTTAAGAGCCTTTACCGCAGCCAGTACAGGTCGTTCCTCTTCCAAGCTTAAGCCCGACCTAAGGTGAACTTTGGTGTGATGAGCCTTCCGTGCCTGGCTGGATAAAAATGAACAGGGGCAGAGTGGACACTTCTTCCCTCCAGGAACGTGAGCAGTCTGCACGATGCCATCAATTATTCAATTTAGAGTCCTGATAAACACGATAATATTTTCCATATGGCATCAGGACCATACCTTTATGTGCTTCCGCAATGCCCGTTTGGTTGTGTACGCTGAATCACATTTAGGACATCGAACAGGGCGCTCCAAATCTTCTTTGCGATGCACCAGCATGTGCTGTCTAAAAAAGTAGAGATTCTCCGTTAAAATTTTTAAGTCTCGCCGATTTTTTTGTCATGACTACGAATTCAATTGACTCTGCATGACCATAAAAGAGGTCATATTTCCATCGCATCAGCAAAAGTCGAATGAGAAACTTACTGAAGTGATGCGGCACTTTTGTACGCCTTGGGACAATAAAAACATCTTGAGATTTTCCCAGGAGTTTCCTCGATCACAGGAGCAGGTTCTACGTTCTCATGAAAACAAATCTTGTGACGCTTGAGCCCAAACACTGCTGAGAATCGGCAAGGGCACTCGTCGCACTTGAACGGTCCGTTGGGAACATGACTTGTCTAAAAACGACAACAAGATTTGCAATTATAAATATTAAAGACCCAAACAGTGTCCTTCGAACCAGAGATATTCCTATGTTTTACCTTTTTGTGGCCATACAATGTTGAATTCAGTCTAAAGGCAGCTCCACAGAGATCACAAATCCAGGGCTTCTCGCCAGTGTGTATCATTTCATGGTTTCTAAAACAATGAACGGAAACAATCATTCAAATGAATCCACCAACGTTTTTAACAAAATGCTTTAGAAGCATAGAATGATATTTTTGGACTTACTTCAGGCAAAGGGGAGAAGATAGTACTTTTCCACACTGCTTACAGTCAAAACCATTATGCTCATTCGATTCAACTCCCAAATTATCCTCAGTCTCTTCTTCCTGGTCATAATCACCCTCTTCTTCCTGCTCATAATCACCTCGTTCTTCTTCTTCCTCCTCCTCCTCCTCCACATCTTCCTCATCATCATCTTCATCTTCATCATCATCTTCATCATCATCCTCTTCATCTTCATTCATGTGCAATGGCTCCAAGGCAGGGAGCTTTGCGGCTACAGTCCTAGTTTTGGCTTGTTTAATCTTTTTCGACACCAGCGTTGTCTTTGCTGTATGATGGAACAGCCGCCGATGACGAACCAGTCCTAAATTTTTCAAATATCATTTATTTAGTAAACTTGTTTTCAATTTAGTTCCAAAAAATCTGGCAAACTTTGGCCACCAACAATAATAATTAAGTCTGGAAAAACAAATAACTCACCCAGCAGCGAAGCAAAAACACAAGGGCACTTCTCGCACTTATGTGTCCCTCCTTCCACATGGCTAACCTGGATTTGACATCACCGTTTCAAAATCACTTTCATTACAGGCTCAAAAGAATTGGCAACCATAGTAATACCTTTTTATGAGCTAATAAATTGGACGACGATTTGAACGCCACCCCGCACAGTTGACAAAGGGATTTCCGTTCTCCGGTATGAACTGGGTAATGATTCCTGTGTAAATAGAAATATAGCAATTAGGCATGTACAGCAACAATATCGGAACCAAAATTAAATCCTTGAAACTCACCGCAAATACTGGGATTTGTAGAAGATTTTCCCACAGTACTGACATGGATAGGTACGGGTTCCATCGGCAGAGATAACTGCCGGAGTCTGCTTCCGCCGCCCCGCCGTCGTCACCGTCGCGGACACTTTGACAAACTTCTCTGGCTTCCCTCTCATAGTTGCAGCAACGTCCGGAATAATTTTCGCATGATAAATCCCCAAATGTCTCTTCAGCCCTAACTGAGCCGTGAATCTACATGGACACTCTGGACATTTGAATTTTCCTCCAAGTACATGGCTCACCTGGAATGACAAACAGACATTATATATAATCATCTATCCAGTCATGTGCCCAATCCCAAATAAATCATCAATAACAAACATACCTTCTTATGATCATACAGGGTAGAATACAGTCTGAACACAGCCGGACACTTGTCACACTGCCAGGGCTTTTCCCCGGTGTGTATAAACATGTGATTCCTGCAGAAATAAATTCAGGGTTAAAATTTCACAAAACGCAGAACGAAACCACGGTATCCCCCTTCCAATAACATACACGACGAGTTCAACTCCATCAAGATAGTCAAATGAAAAGAATGTAAATCAAGTTCAATGCAAAATAATGAGTGAGAGAACGACATACAAACAGTCACCAAGAATTCAAGTCTACATCTATATATCCTTTTTCCATGTCTGCACAAGCTTACAAATCTTGCGAAAACGACAGAGTACAACATGATGAACAACGTGTTTGTATGTGGCATTTTAAATAAATCCCGTCGCCCTGGTTACCGTTTTCCACAAAAAAAAGTTCACTCACCTCAAAGCCGGCGCTGACTGCAACACCTTCCCGCACTGACCACACTTGTGCATGATGCCGCCCTCACCAAGACCTGTCCACTGGTCCTGTCCTTCCCGTTGTCTGGCCACCCAGTCAACGATGAAATCCTTCGGATGAGTTTTCACGTGTTCCGTATAAGATGATTCGTTTTTAAATCCTCTACCACATTTACAAATGAACCACTTGTCAGCTTGTTTCACAGGTTTTACAGGCTTCAGTTCTGGAATTCGAACAGAGCACCATTTATACTTGACATCCGCCTTCCGGAACACATTTTATATAGTGTTGTCAACTTTTGTTACTAAAGGCAGCATCTCAAACCTAGTATAGAGGGAAGTTAAGGCGTCACTTTTGCCAAAATTTGCCCACCCCCCAACAAAATCAAACGTGTTGAACAGTGACAGAGAGAGATTTGAGGCCTTTCGATTTTTTTCGCAACTACGGACAAAGAAAAATGATGATGATCATATATGATGATGACGAGCGTGTAGTAAATAATTAATAATAATAATAATAATAATAAGTATATAGTACAATAACAAGTCATACATATATATTTATATACTTAACAAAGTACACACGGCATTTCATATAAGCAAAGTGACATGATCCAAATGGAGTCTATTCAAATGAAACTACATTCTACACAAGTCAGAGATATTATATCGGGGGAAAAAAAGTTTTGAGAATATCTATATACAACGTGTTGCTGTTGGGAGATGCCTTACTTTGCGGTGGGTTGATAACGACTCGTCCGAGAGAGCTTCTCTTGTTCATAAATGTCATAGCCTCCCAGACGTACGAACTTCCCATATCACACTAACCACAGATCTTCGAAATTACTTTGAAGCCCCGACCTTTTTCTCTTTATTTTAACCGTCTTCCACCCTCGGCAAGGACTTGAGCCGCAGTTGGGAAGCCACCATTTTTGTACTCTTCTACCATTCCCGCCTTAAAAGAGAAAGCTATCCCTTTATGCTCCAGTCCCAGTCCCAGTCTCTCTCATCATCAGTCTCAAAGTCTGAGAGCGAAAACCCAGCAAGAAGAAGACGAAGAGGAAGCAGGTATATAGAGTTCGACTCGACAAGGTACACACGATATGAATCAGCCATTCACTTCAACAACATCATCATCATCATCATGAACATCCATATCCTTCAGTACTCTGTCGTGAACATGTAATAGTATAGCATTGCATTGCTGTAGTAAGTCTGCCTCTCTGCGAGACGAACGAGACGACACGCTCTTGGGATATCTGAAATCCACCAATGCACCAAAGTACAGCCCCACAAAATTCCCTTCACTACTGCTATAACACACACGCTCCTGCAGCTCCTGCGGATGAGGATTATTGGAGGACGAGTGTGTGTTGTGGATCCCTTGCTTCGATTCGTTCGTCGCTCCCTGCAATGTGAGAGGCCGACTTATTTCCTGACGTTCTGGCCGTGGTGCAACATCTATGTGTTCAACCTTAAGCAGCACAACTCGCCGACGCCGTCCCTCTTCGTTGTTGGAGATACCACACGAACAATTCTCTCAGTCAGCTAGCACAGTAGAGCAGCAGAGTTTCCAAAGCAGCAGGTCCTCTCGTACAGCCATCGGTTAGGCTATAGTGGAAACAACTCCAAGAATTTCCCAGGGAATGCGAGGAGGGGTTCTCTCTCCTTGCTTTTAGTACGGTGCGGTATCAGCCTCGTCCCCACAATCGATAGAGGACTCACAAGCATTTGCAGAATCCTGTACAGCAATGCTGCTATGCCTTCAACGCATACTTTCGAAGCGACGACGTGTGTCGTATGCTCCCTAAACGCCTCTTGCCCCTCTCGTAGTCGTAGTCGTGGACCACGAACTCGGGGTTGCAGTAGTAGTAGTAGGAGTAGATGTAGCAACAACCCAGATACTTCAACTTTGAGTGCGTGGGGCAACGCGAAAATGCGAGGCGTCCGCATTTTACGCATATACATGGCAACGGGTAACAAACTGTAGAAGTACACGAGTAAGAGGAGTCCAGCCAAGTCGATGCGTTTTTGCTATTGCAATTTGCAATTGCTAGCTATACCACCTTTGTTTTGGCAACAACTGCCGAAACTCGAAACATACCGATTCACTAATGCCTATACCCATCACAATGGCTGATTCTCGAACTGTTCCCACAGTTTCTTTCTGTCATCGCAAAATGGACGGGGATTGGTGAAAATATTTCTCGTTTATTATTATGATTACTACTATTACTTATAATTCACCTCTCATCACAAACTTAAAAAAATCCCATCAAGGTATACACATACACGGCTGGACAACAGAAGCAAGAACATACTAATAATTCTTATTTTTGTGATATTCTAGTACTCTCATGCATCTAACACATTATCTCAACAAACTGAAACAAATAACCACATAGGGAACACCTCGTATAACAACAATGTCCAGAGCCATAGCAGACAATGGAAATAAGGACATGGCATATGGCTAATAGTTCTGACAAGTTCAATGAAAATTTATGTACAAAGATAAAGAAGAAGTACAAGAAGAAAGGAGTATATGGTACGTATATATTGTTGATTCAAAGACTGGGTTGTGGTAGAACAAGCACAAGTTTTATAAAATTGATAACGAAAAGTACATCATAAGAATTACATGTATATGTAACCTACTGTACTGAGTGAGCACGACAACTCAATTCACTCATGTAGCTCCGCGAACAACGACAGGGGGGCAAGCGCTCCCGCCTTTCCTTAATTAATTTATCTTAGGCAATTATCACCAGATGTCAGTACAGTAGTTTCTCTCCACAAATTAGAGGCCTGCTCACACATGTCCAAAAACTTCAGTTCGGGATGAACCTCTTCGAAGTGAATATCCGCGAGGGAGACGGTTCGGAACGTGGCTTTGCAATATGAACACCGACCCAGGGGATTTCGCTCGATCACAACTTCCAGTCTCGGCTTCACAGCGAGGTGTTTCTGAAATCAAGAGAATCACACTGATGACACGCGCCAGGCTCAATTCAATGAAGTTGCTCATACCAACTTCGGAGTGTAACATACCTTCTTATGATAGCAGTAGTTCCCGTAGCGTCTGAAGAGGACCCCGCAGAAGCGGCACTTGTACGGCTTCTCCCCCACGTGAACCTTGAGATGAGTACTGGAGCACAAACAAAACTGACAAATTATCCCTAAAATTCTTACAGTTGTTATAGTCGGAGCTGCCGGTCAGGCAACACCTATAACACAATTTCATTAGTTTATTTTAGACAGCACCTGAGGCCCCGCTTCGTAAAAAACATCATCCGACAAACTCGGCACATGTGAATCCCTTTCCGTCGCCTCAGCTTTCGCCGGATAAAGTTCTCCTTGGCTCGCAGCTCCGCCTGAGCAATGGAGAAGCTGGAGGTGAATGACGCGATCACGTTGCTCAGGTCCAGCGGGAGATTCTCGTCCAATTTCAACGGTTTCAGCTTGATTATCTTCCGGGGTCGCTCACCCAACTCCAACGACTTGTCAGCAGCATCCTTACTTTTGGCACGCTTCTGCCGTCTCCGGGCCAGAGCCTCCCCCATGCTAATGTAGTTGGAGTGGTATATTTGTTCATGGTACTTCAACTCCTTGGACAGGGCCGTCATGGAGGGACATTTCTCGCACAAGTACTCGGACTGGCCCGGATGATTTATCTGAAGAATTGAAATCAACAAAACATTATTATCACAGCAACAATTACAACTCTATAACAGCAAAAACAAAAATCACCCTTCTTACCCGCTCATGCCTTTCCAGCTGCCTCGTCAATCTAAACTTCATCGCGCACACCTTGCAGGGATGCATCACTTCCGTCCAACTCACAAGCCGCTCCCGACTCCTACAAATTTCCACGGAAAAATTTCAATTTGAAATTGAAAATTTCGATCTGATTTCAAAAAGTAATCCATTCCACCCACAGAATTCAACCTTCATCTCAACTGCCTCTGGAGACCGAGGAATTAATTACAAGACTTACTTGAGAGCCTTCGGTGAGAAAAATCCCTTCTCCAACCTTGGCTTCTTCCTCTTATTCTTCTTCTTTCCATTCTTCAATCCGCCCTTCGGCGCTTCACCGTTCACCATGATTTTCGGTTTGATATCAAGCTTCGATTTCACCTCCTTCTTCTTCTCTTTCTTACTCAGGTCACCTTCCTGGTGCACATACTTCTTGTGGATGTGCAAGGCTAGTGCGAGGCGGAACTTGAGAGGGCACTTATCGCAATTGTGCACGGGGTTTACTGGATGACAAATCTTGACCAAGGAACAATACAGCGTCAACGTCAACCCACCATATGTATTAGATGGATACCGGCTTCTACTGAGGTTCAAATGACTTACCAGCGTATGATTATCCCGCAGGCGCTTTCTCGGGAAAATTATGTTGCACTCTTTGCACGGGAACTTTGTCTTTCGCTTCTTTGGCCTACGGCACATACATATGACAATTTTAATTACTCCATTCAAATATATGCGCGGTTGAGCAAATAGTTTATAATTCTAAAACCAGGTATAAACGGAAATCGTGTAAATGATCAAGTGTATTACGGAGGCGGTGGCGGAGGAGGTGGCGGTGGGGGAACTTGCTCCACTCTAGCTTTCTTCGACACTCTTTCTTCATCATCAGAGTCCAATTCGATGTGATCCACTCCGCCGGAATCCTGATTCACTTGTCCGTTGGGCCCATGTTTTTTCTAATCATCCCACCATAGTACTTAACAAATCTCAAAAAAATGTCTGAAGAGACAGTGTGAATGAGTAAAACGTCAACAGCACTAACCTTCATGTGATCTTGCAAGGCAATGGCGAGTGTAAATTTCTTGGGACAAAATCTACAGGACAATGTGGGACGACCCGGAAACGTCTTGGACATTTTCGCCTTCTTCCGGCATTCTGACTCGTGTCTCCTGGAACAATGCAAACGAACACGAGTTGAGTGTATGAGATTATCATGGGGTGAGAGGAACCAGGTGACACGGTTTCCTATACCTTAGAGCGGACAATGACGGGAAGTCACTCTTCTTGCATGTTGCACAACGTGGAGCTGAGGGTTTAAGGGGTGGTACAGGAGGGACCGTATTGGTCATAGCGGCTGAAAAGGCCAATCCTAAAATGTCGCCCTTCTGCCCCGGTGGGAGTGATGTCTTCTTACGGGCCACAGATTTCTGGGGTGTCGCCAATGACGCGGCCGAATGGTTCAGGGTTGCTGGCAGTGATCGATTCAAATCCTCCCTCCGGGGTCGTCCACGCCGTCTGCTACCGAGCTCGACCGGCAGCAGTGCTGGAATTTGCGTCTGTACAGGAGAAAAAAATACAGTGTGCCACGAAACTTGTTTTCTTCTCCGAAAAAAAATTGAGCATATCTTACCGGGAGCTTCTCATGAATTGTCTTGTGACTCCTGAAACTTGCCGCAGTTCCAAAAACACATGGACAGGCTCGGCAAGGGAACTTCCCATTCGGGACATGAGCCGTCTGAGGGAATAAGGAATATTAATTATTTTTTTACATTTTAAATACCTATAAATACGTCTCCGCGAGGTAGAGAGTGCACTGCACTGATTGGTCAAAAATACGATTCATCAACTCACCGTTCTGTGCATATTCAAAGATGCTGGCAATGAAAAGGTCATCCCGCACAAATCGCACGTATGCTGACGATCAAAAGTTGGTGTGGTGGTTACAGTCACTTCGGAAGGCTTGGGAGGACTCGAATCATGTACCTGAATCGTGTGGTCAATGAGGATTTCCGTCGTAGGGAAAATAGCCTTGCACAGCATACACTGTTTGTCTTCTATATCGTGACGCATCTAAAAATTCAAAATGAAAAAAAAAATTTGTTCATAATTCATTTCAAATCCGAAGGTCAGAACAAAAATCAAAGCACGTTACGAAAGCATGACGGATAGGAATTTTAGTAGTCCAAAGGAGACATCTGAAGATGAATTTCATGATTTGAGATTAATTTGAGAATTAGGATTGAAGACTGGGTATTTACTCCCACTCCTCAATCTCCAATGGTGGCATACTAATCACAAATCCCTAAACTTCAATACCAATTAACGTCTAAATCTCTAATACCAAATACAGATTCCCCACGCTGAATTGTGATTACTGTTTGGGGATGAGGTCGAGATTTTTTTGAGTTCGTATTTTTCAGCAGCGTTGATAAATTTTTTGTATTTGTACTAGTAATGAGCAATGGCGAACAGTTAGATGTATCTCACAGTTTCAACTACCTCGCGTTGACGAGAATAGTATCCTTGTAGCTACTGTCTTCCTCTGATAGCCCTCTGATTAGCTAGTACTGCGCAAATTTGGAAATTTGCGTATGTATACACGTTATCGTTTACGGAAATGTTAATATTCATTACCAATCCCCAAAAGTCAGGTCAATCCTCAACCGTTACACGTAATCACCAATCCTAATTCTGAATTAAAATTTTTTAATCTTAAAACCTCATTCTGCAATTCTCATTTACATTAAATAATCCTAATCCCAATCTTCAATCCTCAAAAAATCGTTTATCTTCAAATGTCTGTTTCAAAGCCGTGTCTTCACGTACCTTCCGATGAGTGATCAGGAATCTTAAGAAACCGAATGACAAGTCGCAAACATCACAAGTGTGCTTGAGCACTCTCGGAAGAGGAGGAGGAGGCGGGGGAGGAGTAGGGTTGCTCGGACCGGCTACTGGTGGCGGCGGAGCCTCCACCACGTGCACAACCTCTGGCTCCGCGGTATCCATTTCAGGCTCATCATAGGATTCCGGCTCCGGCAATGTATCATCATATCCTCCATCATCGTCAAATAAGTCAGTTTCGCGCTCCGGCTCTGCGGCGGAAGTATTCACGTCTTCTTCAGGGTTGCTCGGCTCAGCAGTCTCTAAGGATACTGTCACATGCTGCTCTTCCCGGTTCTCCGGTTTCGGCATATTCCAATCCGTGCTTTTGAACCCGATGGACAAAGAGCGCTGCACTAGATGCGAAGACACAGTAGCAGTCGGGGCAAGGTTTCCCATTTTCCCCTTCGTAGTGGGCTCGCTAAACAATTAATCAAATCAAATTAAATTTAACTACCACATTATCACTAGAGTATATGCAAACAGCTTTGCAATACATTGACTTCAATATACCTTCCTGTGAGAGCGGAACGCTCTGCTTGAGGTGAAGGTTTCCGGACAAACATCACAGTCCATCATCCAAGGACCTTCACCATCATCATCCTTCTCAGTCCCAACCGCGCGAATTCCATGGTAAATCAACTGATGATTCTTAAGGCCCCTCTTTGTTGCAAATCCGCAGGAACAGTGTTCACAGTCAAACTCACTTCCATGAATGTGACTTCGCTAGATTCATAGAGCGAGAGATTCCATAGGGGTTAAGGCACGTTTGCCTCTCAATATTTTCATGCAGTAATGAGGGGTACAATTATTATTACATACCTTTCGGTGCGTCCATAAGCTTCTACTATGTAAAAATACGCGTCCGCACAGCTCACACTTGGGTTGCTTTGGCTTCTCATAGGCGATTAGACTAGTGCAGGAGGTGATGACTGGAATCAAATCGTCTAATTCCACCGACGTGCCTGCCGTGCCCCCATGAACTCGCTCCTTATGGAGGTCCAGGTCAGCCAAGGATGAAAACTCTTCCGAGCATTCAAAGCACATGAGTCTATTTTCATCGACGTGGTACGTCTTGAAACATTAATTAAAGGACAAATAAGTCAGTGCCAACTACTTGGTTACCCCCATTTATCCTTGCTTCGAAATTAACGCACCTTGACGTGAGCTACCATTGCGGTAAACCTGGAAAAAACGGTGCTACAGAAGTGGCACAAGTACTTCCCGTTCGCATCCATGCTGGGATTTTCAATGGCCATCTTGATCACATCGTAGTCGTGAACGTTGGTTCGATGAGCCGCCAATTCTTGCTTCGTTTCAAATCCAACCTTGCACTCATTGCACCTGTACGCCGACTCGTCCAGAGTTACCACTTCAATGGGTCTACTGTGAATTTTCTGAAGAATACAAAATATATGATGGGAGAATAAGAGCATTATTTGAAGACTGAAGCAGCATTTGAACATTAATAATTATAGAAAATGGCAAGTTAGTTGTTCGTATTATATAATCAAAGGCGTCTTCTCATGCTACGCTGACCACATATTACATACCTTTATGTGAGAGGTCAAAGAGCTCTGGTTCCGACACTCAGCCCTGCATTTTGAATACTGGCAAGTATAGCGATTGCTTAGCGGAGAATATAATTGATCCCTCTTGGGCCTTCCCCTCCCGCGCTTCGCAATTTCGGGAGGGGACTGTTGCGGGGCAAACCGTACCTGCCTGTGATACTTTTTAAAATGCAAGTCCAAGTCCTCTTTGCTCGAGAAGCAGCACGTACAGTAATCACAATTCCTTCCGCTGGGTTTATGAGATCTCTGCACCAAGAAGTTTTAAAATTCCAAAATTTATCTCGCCGTCGAAGTAATTCAGAAACACAAATAAAAAAAATAAGGACAAAACTTGAGAACTAGAGTTTTACGTTTTTATGAGCACATAGTGTGGAATACATTCCATAAGACCTTCCGCACAAGCTACAGACGTACTGACGCTCCGTCTCAGCCTTTGCCGGGGATGTATTACCAATGACTTTGACAGGGCTGGCCGGCATGTCATCTCCGTGCTTCGCCACTTCATGAGCCTGGAGTGAACCCGCGTTGGAGAAGACACACTTGCAGGACTTGCAAGGGAATTTCCCGCCTACGACATGATTCCTCTAAAATAATGAATGAAATAATAACATTTAAATAATTTTTGTCATGGGATATTAATAAAGACGATTACTATAGTGGGATATTAATAAAGACGATTACTATAGTGGGATATTAATAAAGACGAT
>WJFA01002326.1:0-16421 GCA_009870155.1 Pseudobourletiella spinata | reverse complement strand
GTAATTTTAAATCAATCATTGATCTTCTATATATCTTCCTGCAATTTGTGAAAAATTCCTGCGTGTGTGGGGCTAATTGTATGGTCATTCTGAAAGGCTTTAACCTTTTTCTGTCGGAATTGTGTGGTGCTCTTAGGTAGTAGTGGCGTTTACAAAGCTTGGACATAAGATTACTTTTGAGAAGAATATGAGTCATTCGACGGTGGACGATGGACAATGAAATGAAATGATGACTTGCCCGGAGGTGAACAGGTTATTATTTATACTTTTTATTTTTGCATACAGTGCTACCGCTTGTCCACACAGACAAAATGTTTTGATTGTAATAATAATAATTGATTTAATTAATTATAACACCTCATACATGCGACAGGGATCACCCTTAGAACGAATCCATTCCCGATTTCGCATTGGGACAAGTAATAGTGATTGAGCAGGATGGAGCAGGTTCAGTTATCCCTGCACGGTATTGTCTCTGTGCGAAGGGGAATGAAGGGGGAAAGCAATAATAAATATCTCTATGACATCAGGATTTGAACTACTTCTTTTTTCTACAATTTCAGATGCATTAGTAATGTTTCTAAGCTTGAGAGTGGGGGAAACGGTGTAGAAGACGGAGCTGTATGTGTAGAAAGCAATAAGGGTTTGGCCGAAACAATAATCTTATGCACTTTCCAGTCCGCCTGCATCCATCATCTCGTGGCTATTGAATGAGTGAGACAGAGGTGATGAAATTTCCCATGTATCAGTCAGGCGGACACAGAGGAGACTTAATTCGTTGTGCAATAATCATAATAATAATCCAAATACGTTGGCCATTATATAGGAACTGTTCCCTCATACTGTTTCTCTCCTTTTTTGCATTCTCGTCTCCTATAGAGAGTCCCCACACGGAGCGGCGCATCAGGGGTTACTTGACCATAAATAAACTTGGACATAATCAATTATCGCTGGGATAATAGCGTGTCATTAATTAGCTGTACCCGCCCTTGACATTTACAAAAGAGCGGCGGAGCGAATCGTTTGTCATCCAACATTACACGGCTGTTCACACTTGCTCAAAAATCAGTAGCAAAACGATAGACTTCATATGGTTCAGAGACACCGCGCGACATGTAATGTAACTGTTATAATAGCTATACCAACCGCCTTGTCACGTTCATCTTTCAGTGTTCCTTTTGGATGAGCCGTGCTCCCTCTCTTCCCGCGGCCAGCATAGGCGAGTGGAGCGGAGCTGAAATTGAAATCAGCTTACCTAATTTAACTAGAGTAATTAAAACATAGCAGTGCAATAGCAATATAATTATACATGTAAAAAGCTCGAATGTCATCATGCTGCTGACGTGCGAGCAAGCTCATAAAATCATCGACGTCCCCCTGTCTACACTGTCATAAATACTTTGCTCTTGAATTCTTTCTAAAAAAAACTTGAGGCTGCCACGTCAAGATTTAATAAATTTTTTAAATGATACGTATAGGATTTTTCAGAAATCCTCAAGGCAAGGGCATTGTTGAAATACCGAAAGGATCGGACGCGAAGATATAGAGTGAGCGACACATTGCACAAGTGCTCCGAATAAATTATCGAGAATTATTAAGCCGTCACTTGTACACAGGGTCTCCGTACGGAAAGTATTATTTCCCCGATATATAGGAGAGAATATAATAAGATCACGACTTTCCTTTCAAGTTCCTCACACTGAGTGCTTGTAATGTAATAATAATGATGATGATAGAAGGAATGATAAGTCTCGTCAGGGGTAGTTCAGTTGCGTGTCCACCATTTGCGCCCCTTCGTTGTTCCCTGTCAGACGTCACCTGGGAAGACAGGACACACTGGCTGCCACAAGGAAAAAGGGGAGCATGTTGTCGTATCTGCGTGCGGGCGGTATGACTTAAGCTCAGCTCCCATGATTTTTATTGATATTTTGCCAACTGGACCGAGCCCATGATTGTATGAGCAAATGGAATGCATCTCACTGTCAGTGCTTTCCCAAATGCAGCCATATAGTTCGCAAAGAACAACACAAGTTTACAGCTCTGAATTCCAATCGACGACTGTTAATTTTTTAACTGCACTTCTACGCCCGTACCGCCCAGCTCAGCCAGTGCACCACAACAGCCTGCCTACACAACATTTCTTCAACCGTAGGGCGCACATATTGGAAGATTGCTATGGATAAAAAATTTACTGCTACCAACAGCTCCAATACAATTTGCTGCTCGCTATTGATAACAGTACTGGTAGTGTGTTGACGACGAGGAGGCAATGCAGGGATGATGTATTGTTGCACCCTGTATGTTGCAAACGGAAAATTGTAGCAGCAGAATGACAACCTGCTCTGCGATCATGTAATTATTAAATTCCTCCCTGCAAGCTAGCTTGTGTAGTGGTAGCCTAATTGGTCTCAACAGACTCTCCCACCACTTCGCATCCTCTCTGAGAAACTCACCACATCGTCGCCGCGGCCGCCGCACCACTCTCAGAAAATCGCGTATCGTCGTTACTCCTGATTGCACACATGTTTGCCATCGTAACTCTTTTGCTATCTCTAAGTTAGCCATAATAATATGAGCGAAGGATTTATTCAAAAATAGAACATTATTAGCAAAGTCATAATTCTCCACTTGTCCAATTCCCATGGATCTATACCGGCGGAAGTTGATGGCTGCATGCTTCCAACTGTGAAAACACACTTTTGTCCTCTGGCCCAACTGATTTCACCGCTAATAGAGTTCAATAAACAATAAACCAAGTTAATATGGGCAATATATGGACATGGAATATGCGTGCAAGTAAAATTAATCAAGTGTGGTGGCGAGAGTGAAGCCGAACTCGAGTGAGGATACGAAGCAGAACAAAATGGTAACATCCATGAGAGCATGAGGTTAGTCACGGTAATTATCGTCCAAGAACATAAATCCACAACAATAACCATAGTAGGACGTGAACATGATGTCTGATGTAACGATGAACTTGGACAGATGCACACAGACAGAGACATACGTACACACACACGCATGAGCCACCGCTACACTACAACAATGAGATGAGCGATGCGGTGCGAAAAGATTGTAATTATTACTGACGAAACCACAAATCAATTCAAATTCACTTGTCAAGCTCAAATTTGATGAGATGAATCGATACTGAAAATATTTTCTCATGGCATGAAATTCACCTCTCCCTCCCAAATAAGCTGGGAAGTTTGTAAAACGGAGCGGTAGCGCGTGATTTAGCACATCATAATTAGGTCCCAAGCACTCCAGCTCTTATTGGTTTTTCAATGACAGTTCATCTGCAGTCTGACAGGCGGACAGCCCGCATTTGATCCGTGAGGGACTTTGTCATACTGACGGGGGAGACAAAAGCCCATTATTATTAATTTGAACGTGCAAATGATGCTCTAACAAAGGTCCAATCAGGATCTGCATCACCTTATCTGATTTGATTGATGGGGATAAGTTTCCTTATGACTATGACTCTGTTCAGCTAGCACCACCACCATCGTCATCATCTCATGATCTTTCCATCGCCGACCGTAATCTTGTTAATCCAGATGGGCCTGAAACTTGTCTGCAAGATTATTAATCACCCTATAATTATGGATAATTGGTACAAATTGTTTAACAGCTTTCTGAAGTATACTCTGGAGGAAAAAGAGAATTTGAGCTGATATGGGGCAGCTCGTGTGGATAATTACCACAATTGGGTTCGTTTTTCAACGCGGCATGTCCCTAAAATTAACTGCCGCCGTCAAGGTAATCTCCTCGGAGATCTCTTGTTAGCGCGATAACAGAAGGAAAAGAGTTTCACCATTGAATGAAGTTACTGGTTCACCAGTAGCAGGATAGTGAAATGCGCGGGAGCAATGAAGTGTGTAATTGTTATGGTGGAGTATCCGCGGAGCCCAATAGCTCGTTTTATTACAATCAGCTGTTCATTCATCAGTTTACGAATGTGTGCGCCCGTGTGCGAGCTGCTAATTTAGTATTCTCATAGTACAATTATGAGAGGAGTATCTGTGTGTACGAAAGTACTGCAATTATTTCCCTGAAGGATTTTTCTACCGGCTAAATATAATATGTAGGGTTGCATATGTGTGTGTTTGTGTGTACAGCTTGAGTCTGTATCTATGTGTGTTTGTTTGTATGCGTTGATATGCATGTGTGTTCTTGTAAGTGTACGCGTTATTGCGTATGTGTTTGTGTGTGCGCGTCTGTGTATCCCCGACATCTCTGACATTTGCAAGTGAGAACAGAATTACGTGATCAGGATTTTCCCTATTTTCAAACTCAATCTCACAAGGATATGTCATCACAATAATAATATGATCTCATGTGGCGCTCCACTGTCAGTTTTGCACAATATGCTAAGTATTATTATCACCCCAAAACTCATTCATGAATAAAAGTTTTCATTCTACCCTGAAATAAAAATAAGCTTAGGAAAATGTAACACATTTTATGCATTCACATCAAGGAGTTATCCCCAAAAACAACCTTCTTACGCAGTCCGTTATGTAAAACTTGCAAATTTTCGAGGTCACCTGAGACTGACTGGCTGGCTGCCTGAGACTGTGAGAGAGATCGTATGGGCTTGTGAACTTCTCTGCGGTCCCATAAATGTCATTCACTCCTCCGACCCAACTGAACTATATATATTATTTGCATGCTGATAGTGGTTCACCGCCAACGCGACAGACGTGTATCCACACCAGATAAATCCTACGTCAAAACGTAAGTTGTTCAGCCATGATCGATCGGAAATCATGAACATGTTTTTTCTCCTCTGATTTGACGTTTTTATTGGTGGGGCCGGATTCCGTTGATATATTTTAGAGCGAACAAGATTTTCGGTCACTGCTAAAAAGTGATGTGCCATAAAATAAGGTGAAGCTCTGTATACAATGTAGGGGTGATCACATAATAACAATAATGTTGGTGCGTACATGTAATCCCACCGCCGCTCAGTGAGTCTCCCCTATGTGAGCTATGCAGTAGTGTGTGGAACAAGCTCCATGTGTATGCAAATACACTTTATTGTTGCGATAATAATGTTATGATCTCAAAGTTTGAAAGTAAGAGTTTTCTATACGTGCTGAACTTTTTTCAGCTGCGCCTCCGAACGTGAGTGCGCTACGAGCGCAGGGCACGTATAGTAAGTAGTCACAAGTAAATGAAAGATGAAGCTCTCGACATGACTAATAAAGGCCAGAACATATGCGTATTACAGACAGTGCGAGCTGTGGAAGTTTGTGGGAAACGAAGCACAGGTATCCCTGGTGTGCAATCATGAGCTGGACGCTCGATAAGTCTTTGTCTCGATGGGAGCAAAAGGGAAGACTATATATATGTAAGAGCATTATGTACAAGGGAACCACGCCCGTCATTTAATCTTTGCTACAGCTCTCCCCCTCCCCCCTCCGTCCAATTATTCAACACCGTTAATAAGGAGGCTTAAACGACAGTTAACCGAGTGAGAGAGAGAGAAACAGTGCCTTCACCATTCCCTGTTCCGTCCATCTTGGTCCATGTTATTGCCTACGATCTTACACCCACGTGCATACATATACACACACGTTTGGTCTAAATAATAATTTGAATTTTTGAAATCTTCACCTCCCCCCGTGCGCGTGTATGCCTCTGAGAGTGAATTAAAGAGCAGAGGCGCCACAGCGGAAGGGAGAACTTCTGACGACGCATAGCCAATAGTTCACAGGCAGACACACACACATGGAAATGTAGTTATACACATCGTGATTACTATCATCAAGCACTTTTGCCTTTTAGGTCCTACCCGCGATTGCATCTATGAGGTTCAAAAGCAATAAATTTTTTGGGAAAATTGCACTGCCTTATCTCATGGCCTCCGGGAGAGTCGGAGACTGTAATTACATTAGTAAATAATTTGCCTTAAGCTTCGAGTCACTGCGTCGCAGACTCAATGATTTCTTTTTTTGGCTCGAAATTTTAATTTTAATAGTTTGTTGCCGTCTCGCCGTTGTGGAAATCCGTGGAAAATCAAAATTCCCCAGCCACCTCATCCATGTGGCCAAGCCATATATAGTTCCAAATGTAATTAGAGCAGTTTTCTTGCCGTCAATGTTCGAGCTATGGCTTGTCAAAAGCCGGTCACTACTGTTTCGTTCTGAGAGTTGACGCACACGGTAAATGCTATTGAGGTGTCTGGACGGCTCATCTAATTTGAACTGAAGAGTCGCTGCAAACACACGCGCACACTTCCACACACAGAAGCGTGGACGACCGGTTTGGAATTCATCGTCCTTTTCCACACACACACACGCACACACAAACACACGTCCCTTGGAATCTCGATAAGAGCCGGTACACATAATAAATGGATGCATAACAAGGAGATAGACTGCAAGGTTCCCTTTATTCACAGGAGCAGGGTTGATCTGGGTCAGCCATAGTGCTGTGCAATAATAACATCATATGTAATATTTTAACACTACTTGTAAAAATTGCTCCCTTTTTCAGTTTAGCCAGCCTCCTGTTCGTGCGGTTTGTTTTCTAGGTTCTCTCTTACTCACCCCCCCCAAGTCAATTTCAATTACGCACAGGATTACACCTCTTCCTTCACTGCGTTGAGTCAGTAATTTTTTTCAGTAATTGAATACATATTTATGTACATATCTTGACAACCGCACTCATATATATGCTTCCTGCTTGCCTCATACCCTAACTTTTGAGAGTGAGAGCACTTCTTCTTGATAATACTCTCAAAAAGTCGTGATGATGCGAACCAGCGAGGGCTGAAACTCATCGTTTGCGGGGATGAGGAGATCGCAGAGGTAACTTGATAGGATTCTTCAGCAGCGTGAACGCACGTGTGGGAGCGTTCACATTGTTCACACATACTGGGCGCCATATTGAATTACATAGCGAATGTTGAGGGAGCGCGGGCGAATCCACGTTATGGAATGAGGAAGTTTCAACTTCCAGCTTTACCAGCAGCAGTACTGTCGGCATTATGGCTCTCATGTATACCACTGTGTGGTAAGTGCACGTGCGTGAGAGAGATACACGGATGTGGTGTGCTTCTCTGTTTGGTCGCTGTGCCATGTGCAGGAACCAAACCGCGGCGAGACGGATTATTACACCACCGGACGTACGTACAGGGCTAAAAATGTGGATGGACTGACGAGAGCTTCGGAGGATCAACCACAAAGATTCTTCCATCCGTACATAGCTATGGTACACCTCCTGTCAGTTTTCTCTCTGCGGTTGAGCTCCGGTCTCCTTGGCCGGGTTTCAGGGATATACTTTGACATATCAAAAGATTTCTGTTGGTCCTCCTCTGGCTGCCATGTAATCATTACTTATTAATTAAAGTAGGAAAAATCAAAGTGTTGGAGCAGCAGTGTGTGCTGAGGAGCGGAGACGACGTGACGTGGAAAAGTAACTTTTTCACTTCAAGAACACACTGAAACGGTGGATATGCAAATTACAGGTTCCACCTGAGAGTCAGTTAGAGGAATACATAGCTGAGAGGTGCTTTTAATTAACAGCTCTCTTGAGAGATTTGAAATGATGCGGTGGAACCCCGTGAGTGGGCTCGTGTTTATACGATGCACGAGTTGGAGCAGCAATAATAATGACAGTAATAGAGGAGGTTCAAGCCCGCTCACATAATAAAGAGCTAACGAAGTGGCTTTAAGAACTTGTGCAGCTTTCAATTATTATGAGCATAAGGGTGTGCGTAGTTTGGTGGATGAAATCCTTGCTGTAAATTTAAAGACTGTTGTAATCGCTCAAGTTTTGAAGTCCTCATTGCTATGAGGATAATATAATATTCTTAATTAAACTGACAGCTCTATACTTACTATTTCCGTCTTATCCGGCTCGGAGCTGGCCTTTTCCCATGAGAGTAATTATTAATTCTAATTAATTGCTGTTCCACGGGTCCTAAGGTGGGTGTAGCAGTATGCAACAGCGAATTAGAAAGAGAACACATTGTGGGGAATTGCGGGTGTTTACGGCAGAGGGCGGACTTATTGCCAGTATTCAATGTGGCCTACAAAGAACCCACGCCGAGCATATCGGATGAAGTGATGAGGATGCAGTGGAGGGGCAACATATTTTCGGGAGTGACACAGGGGATTGGTTCGTTATATTTGGTCTAGTGAGAAAATATTGTCGATACATCTATATCAGCAACAACTGTGAGTGAGGAAACCTTGAGATTGGTAATATTACTTGTTCACGCCTTGTTAACGCCTAGGCATGTTGGAGGCCGTGGTGGGCAAGTGTATACCTTTACCATGTTCTCATCATCACCTTCATTACTACAATCAGCAATCCAGTTTTCCATCAAAATTCGTAGCCATGCCCGTCTGCCTCAGCCCGATATCCATGTCTTCTGGGCATGTAAATCCCTGACATGGATCTCAGCTCTGAAGAACTCAACCTATGGCTACACTGTACGTTGTAGTAGCCACAGCGCTTGGAAAAATAACTTGAGCCTTCAGACATTGAATTTTTGGAATCATATACTTGAACTTGAGAGGTTGCTTTTGCTCAAACTGAAACCACGTCACGAGATCCCGTACTGCCTCAACTCGTAATTGGTATACATCTGTTTTAATCTGTATATTTCTCGTAGTTCTACACGAGATCGGCATAATTATCTTTAATTACAGGCGTATGAAACACGCGAAATTGAGGAAAGTGAGTGTGTGGTCGCTTCACGAAATGCAATGTAAGGAAAAATTTAACAGAGAAACTAACAGCAATGTATGTAAAGTCAGTTACGTCATATAGTATATACGTCATATCAAGTACCGGAAATGTGCCGTGGCTTAACCGGAGATTACTTTTGGTGGAGGTGGTGGAATGCTTTCGAAACGTGTGCAAATCGTATGAACTACGTTGAATGCATTTTTCTTCCTACAATTATTCACAACGTTTTTAAATTATTTCATTATTTTTTCAATTATTTACACAGTTTAGATCTCGTTGTACTCACAATTTCTTTTTAACTTGAGTAAATTCTTATGTGTACATATATCTGACCCCGTAAGGTCCCGTAAAACAAAGGATAAACTGCGGGAACCGGAGTCATGAACCAAGAAAGGATCAAAACGTTAAGAGATCCTAACCAGGGATGTAACGATTAAATTCATTATTCATTAAAAATAATGATTACTGATTATGAATACTGAATATTCATTAATCATTAATCACAACTTCAAAACACGTATTCAAAATTCAACATTCAGTTATCGCTAATGGAAACAAATTATTCAAAATTCAACATTCAGTTATCGCTAATGGAAACAAATTATTCAACATTCATTAACCACAAATGGAAAATACTTATTCAAAATTCATTATTCATTAATCACAAATGGAAACAACTTTTTTCCGTTCTAGTATTCCGTCACCATCACAAAGGCCCAAAAAATGTTTGTATACCTTTACGCTTTTAAATTCAACGCGCGAATGTATGCTTTCATGCAGCCTTAAGGGATCCTCCTGAAATATCAATGTTATGTAGGGGGGAGAGGGCTTGAAATTTATATCCTATAATAATAATGGGGAGAAGGAGGTTGGTTTACGCATTGATATACAAACTTTTATCAAAGTGAATGGCTCTGTGACTCCAAATCCTATCCACATTTCCCGCCAACCTCGATGGTTTTAGCATTTCGATAAAGCGTCCCCAAGGCAGAACCAGTTAATTTGCAACCGCTATTGTAGATTTTTCGTTGTTCATCACTTGTCATTTAATACTCCGTCAGTTAAAAGTCGTGAGCCCCATACGTTTCCGTTGCATTGACTAAAGCGCAGGCTCCATACTCTATTTCAGCATTTCGTCAGTGCTACGCATGCTTTGGTCAAAATCTCCTATTACTGACTTTGATTTTCATGTACATGTCAGACTATACAGGGTGTTCCACGTCAATTATACTGAAAGTTTGTAAATACGCTCTTTCATCTTCAAAAAGGTGAAAATGTGGGCAAGTAACCTTACTTTGAATATTGTATTTTTCAAATTTATTTTCACCTTTTATAGAGCTTATGAGTATGTGCATGACCATTCAGCATAATTGATCATCAGATAGGGACACCTTTTTCTACGAGTTTTCCGCTCACTAATTAAGCGACAGTATACTAAAAACGACAAAACGGAATTTCTTGGTACGTCAAAGTTCTACTAACATATTTTAAATTTGTTCTATCGATTATGTCCTGCTGATCTCGTGTTACTAAATATTTTCGTTATCCAACTCTATCAAACAAATGTTCATCTGTCATGTTCACCAACCAACATTGACATTATTCAATATTCGTAATCGTTAATCATTTTCGTCTTAAATTTATTCAACATTCATAATCATTAACCATCTTCACCTTGAAATTATTCAACATTCACAATCTTCAATCATTTTCGCTTTGAATTTATTCAATAATCATAATCCTTAATCATCTCCGTCGCAACGTTATACAATATTTGTAATCGTTAATCATTACTGGGAATAGTTTATTCAATATTCATAATATTCATTCATTAGTAAATTCGTCTTCAATCATATTAAGTATTCATGAATATTGAAAATATTTAATTGTTACATCCCTGATCCTAACTATACTGAACACTAAACGGGCGAACTCCCACGACCCACCAGACTTGCAGTCACTCAGTGTATTTTCAAAGGTTAGACGTAGTACTAATGGAAAAAATTAGACACTTTTGTGTGTTTTAAACACCAATATGAAAATATATACGTATCTTGTTTCCCATTACACTTGTTACACCAGTTACCAAACAACAAGCCCCGCAAAGGATTTAAGCGCCAAATTACTCTATTTTTTTATGTCACACACATTATAATAAGGGTTTTCAAATTTGCTTGCCACCCCAAAATTCGATCATGTTAGACAAAAAATTGCACCTCTTCTATCGCGTTACGAAAAACGAAGGGTTTAGAACAATAATTCTCACTTAAGTCAAACGGTTTTAACATGGACTGATGGAATTTCTTTGAGTTTGGTGGGATGGCTAGAACCCATTTTAGTAGGAGGGGTACCAAGTTATGTTGTCTAAGCGACTGCTCTTTAATAATTTGAATTAAAATGTGCTCTCTTGGCTTATAAAAATCCTTATGAGAATTTCCATGTTAAATTTTCCAGAAACAGAGGTGGTGAAACTTTAAAGTCGAATATATTCTAAACGAGACTGTAGTTGGGCGAAAGACTTCAGGGTTAGGGTATGCTAGGGGAGGGTCACATACCCTAATAATCCCGAGCCGATCCGTTGTGGACACCTGACTGACCCTCCTATTAAGATNACTTCAGGGTTAGGGTATGCTAGGGGAGGGTCACATACCCTAATAATCCCGAGCCGATCCGTTGTGGACACCTGACTGACCCTCCTATTAAGATCTGATAACTGGAATAATTCTTCACGAGTCAGACTATTCCTTGACCTTTTTCCATTACTTTTCGGAGTAGAATGTGACCACTGTATTCGTTCATCTCAGAGGTGGGCATTTCGATTGCACTTGCACTTGCACTGTACTATTGGAAGTGCAAACCCACTAACTGGTACTACTCCGAATAGTGCAAGTTCATAAATTATATAACTAGAACTATGCACTCTTCAGCTGTATGAACTAGCACTATGAACTAGCGAAAATTTGAAAATAATGTGCTATCGCAGGCGGAAAGTGGTTAAAATTTGAATTATAGTGCAAAAAAGTTCAGCACTACTAGGAAAATTCACCTGAACTACTCATAGCACTGGGTAGTACTATGAATTTTAAATGTACTGGCACTATTTGGTAATAGTTCATGTTGTATTTGTTTAAACTTGTACTATGAACTAGAACTATAAGCAATAGTGCAAGTGATAGTACAGTAATGTAATATAACCTACCGATTCTGCCCACCTCTGGTTCATCTCACCTGCCCGCCGTCTGTCAATTGGAAGCCCGCGCGAAAGTGTTTGAATCACCTGGTCTTTATTGGCAAAGTGTCACACTGGCTCGTCCCGACTGTGCCTTTCCTTTTTAGCATCATATACAAACATGAAATGCCTATCAAAATTTGAATGTGAAATATTTTTAGTTTCCTCATTGCTAACCATATGATTAAGCGGAACGGGAAAGAAAGGAGGAATATTTATAACAACTATTTAAGTTATTACAAATTAGTCATGGGCATGAAACAAGTGAGCGGTATTAATATCAAAGTATGGATAAGGTCGGATCGGAACTAAAGAGGAATGAGGAAACAATGTTACCGGCATGATCCTCGAGATTTCATAAACTGTGGGAGCTGAGAGCAAGACGTCTGTGGTCACCCTATGGCAAACTAGAGTCATCTGGTGGCAAGGGTGGAAGACATTCCAGCGGATCCGGGGGACTTTCGGTAGTTCGAACTGCTCAGAAATGACAAAGGAATTCCAACCATGCCGAGCATAACGAGCACCACACTCGCGGTCTGAACAGCTCTTGTCAGTTATAGACTGTTAGTGTATCCAAGTGAGTGGTGAGCTTACCGGTGAACGAAGTCGATACTGTGTCATTATGCAGAGCTTTGTAATCGTGTTAGTGTAGATGCGCATAGTTGGGAATTTGAATTTTGGATTGATTGTCCGGAAGTTTCTTGAACTTGTATTGTAATCATTTGATTTCTCCAGTTATTTTATTTGTTATTATTGCGAAGTTTTTGGTTTCAAAACGAAATTTTTTTTATAGTTTTATTGGGATTCGGATTGCTACGAGCCAAAATTTTGCTGGAAGTCGCCATTTCGCCTATGCGTACCTCTCGTGGTAGTTATGTGGTAGAACTAATCGAAGATTTATTTTTCTGCAGGCAAATTTCAGATTCCTGTCATTTGAATTGAAGGTTACAAACGCAGTAGTGATAATGGGAACAAACAAAGGTCCTTTCACCGCCGATGATTCGGATTGGAACGAGGTGAAGGAGCAGGAGAAAGATGACCGGTACAACATTTTAATGTCCGAGAGGAACAAGGAAACCCTGAAAAATATTCAGCTGCGGCAGCTGTCTCGGGATCACCCTCATGCGAAGGATTTTTACAACTTGGTGAGTCTCCTAATTTTGGTTTCGTCCGAATCGATAATGAATGGACTGATATTAAGCTATTCTGGGTTGAGGCAAGCATTACTCTTTGTTTTGAATTGGAGACTTTGAAAATTCGGGGTGCTATGGAACGGAAGGATGGAAAGGTGACTCAGGAGTTGCTGGAGAAATTGTATCCGTTGTACCGGTTCCATGAGTGTGAAGAGAACGACTACCAGGTTTCGATTTCCGGTGATCAACTTACAAAAACATTGGGTTCCCTGAGGGTAAGTCATTTAATTAATGCGGTTCGCACAGTAAGAAATATGGAGTGATGGTTTTCAAGATTCGGAAATGTTGATCGGAGGTATTTTACTACAGATTTCCAGGGCGTCAAGGCCCAGATCGGTGCTCGATCCTGACGTACAGGAGACCTTGAAGTTTCCAACTAAGGATGACTTCGCCGATGGAACTTCATCGTCATGGCGCAGTGTTTCGATGATAATCGAGAAGGTCACTGTCACTGCTCATGTTCTGCACTTGCTATTGGCTTGAATTTAGACTTAAATAATTTGTAATTTGGTGATAGTTGTATGAATACTTGTTGGAACATGACGAAGCTAGGACCCGCACAACGATGCTTGGCTATAGAAGCAACTATGATACAGAGACCCTGCTAGAATCTCTCCGAAAGGCTGAAGCAATACTTCTGAATGACGCATTACTGAAGAAAATCATTGCTGTTGAAAAGGGAAAAGTAAGTCAGTCTCATGACACTATGTCTGTAAAATAGAGAAACAATTGAAGTAGTTGTTCGCGTTAGGTGAATTATGTGAACGATTAATTAGCATTAAAAATTAATTCTGAAGGTGGTGGTAACCAGATTCATTGCAATGCTCAATCCTTCTGTTGGAGTCATAATCATTGGCAAAGTAATGAATTATTTCCATGAATGGGAATTCGGCAGTGACGCCAAGCGCTTCAAATTGTTCAATTATGTGCGTCATTGTCTTCAGTCTGCCAGTTGCACGGATTTGGAAAAGATCACAGTTGATTTGTCCGAAGAGAACATCCGAAATATGTCGGCTTCAGAGGTGCGAATTAACTTTTACCCTTGTCCGACTTAATCATGTCCTCATATTTTCTGTACTGTCGTTTGTTGAAGATTTTGGGACACTCAAGAGTAAACCTGGTGGGACAGGTAATTTATAATGTAAAATGGTAATTTTAATGAAATGTTGTATTATTTGCTATCTAGTTTGGAATCAGTTTTCTGTTCGACCTGCTGTATTGTCTCAAAAAGGCTTGTGGGGACTCGGACAAGGAGTCGGGAACGCTTTGGACCGAACTTGTTATGCTCGTTACAGAAGCATTGGGGTCGTTGCAGACCATGTCAACTCCGTTTGATATCAACAAGGAATTCGCAGAGATGGTGACAACGTAAGTTTTATAGTTACACTTAGCGAGAAAAGGGAGGAAAATGAAAACAATGTCAGTAATTTCAAGAGAATGAAAATAAACTTGATTTTGCTTCGTCATGTAGGAATCCCACCATCCCGGATGAGTATCGCAAGTTCTGGGACCAATTACTTGATGTTTTTATTGATGCCGGACTGACGACCATTTGTTGAAAATTGAAGGTTTCGATTATTTTTTGTTGGAAGAGTTCAGTCGTTCAGCGTGAGCTGATGTAACTCCGCAAGAAAATAGTTTTACTTGTTTCATTGCTAGAAAACGGTGTTCAGAACTTGGTTTAATGAATTGTAAACTTGTTTTCTGTAGTTAAATACAAAGTAGAATTTATTTGATTTCTGGCGCGTGTTTCTAATACATGTCAACATACTGCTTCACTAATTGATTATTCAATGTAATTTGTTGGAAATAAGAAGACGTTATTGAGCGGTAATTCTTAATTCGTCTTTTTTCACTGGAGATCATCCAATGCCGAATCCGCAGTCCATTAGGTTTAAGGAATACAGTAATACTTCACTATACTTCTTAGTTCCGCAGGTAAATGAACACAGTCTGACTCGAATTCCGTTGAATTTTTATCATGAAATGATGCAATGGCACTAGAAGAAATAACACGAAAAAGCAGTGATAAACTAATGCGTATTGGTTGATAAGTAATCGGATTGTGTCAGCGAGATCGCTACATGCTATAAAATTGAAAATAACATGCCTCAACGTTTCTGTCTTCGATCGTGTACGCACACGAACTTCTAGCAGTAATTCATCAACGGTTTGTGAGAAATTTTTCTCTTCGGATTTGATCCAGTACATCATGAGGAGGGTGATGGCACCTGCCTGATTCTACTTCATTCCTCATGCGTTTGAACGCCCTCATATCTTGGCGAGATGCACCGTAGGTAACGGGTTCTTGAAGGACAGTGCGGAGGAAATAATTTCTCATGCTCTGCCACGTTCTATTTTGCAAAACCTGTAAGCACACATGACACTCATTAAATTTTGAAGTTGGCATGTATTATGTACTGAGGACAAAATGTATTGATCATAAATAATAAAGCATACATACACTCAGATCCTCCATAACCCTCCAAATCTCGTTGCCGTTCACGTAAGCGTGAAGCTGGTGACGGCTGATGCAGTTCAGCAGGGCTTTGCCATCCTTCATTTTGTAGCGATTGTAGCCGTTTCGCTTTGGCCTCACTCGTCCTCTAAAATTAATTTTGGGAGCTCATTACAGGTATTACAGTACTCTATATAACTAAATATTAAATAGCCTAAAAATTTGTACGTAAACGAATAACCATACTGCGAAAACATACCGTATGCAAGGTCTGTCTCGAGGTGTTCGAGTTTCGGGGTTACCATTATTCTTCACATCGCCTTTTTCAATCACTTGGAGCTCCTTGAATGTTAAGTATACGCCCCTTTGCACTGAAGCCCGAAGGCTACCACGCGCGCACACAACCATTTTTTCTTCCATGGTGGATTTCAGACTAGTTTATTTGAATTTCAGGATCCACAACACAAGTTCTAAAATTCTTTGGCTTGTCGTCTGGTACGGAAAATGGAGGAGGCTTCTACGCTGGTAACTTCGGCAGATGGACTGCACTCCAAAGGCTCAATATGCTGCCAGTCAACACACTCAAAGCCGTTGTATATTGCACATATCATTCCCACTCAAGCACGCTATTGGTCTAGCTCGGGTTTGCGTAGATTGCTCGAGGACCTGCCTTTACTAGACGGGATGACAGCACACAAATAGTTGCATTTGGCTTCGCTGTAGTTCAAATATGCATACAGCTTCCGTGAAATGTATGTGTTAAAAAAAATAAATAATTCTGGTGATCCCCAATTCATATACAAACACTTGTATAAGACTGAAATTCCATTTTTTT
>WJFA01002325.1:0-16430 GCA_009870155.1 Pseudobourletiella spinata | reverse complement strand
TGATAAACTTACCGGGAAATGAGTTTTCCTCCGTTTCCTCCGAAGCATGTTATAGTTGTACAGACTCGGGCGGGCTTTTCAAACGGCCGAGAGAAAGGATCCATCCACTTGCACAAACTGAGGCATGTGTGCGTGGTAGCACTTCATTCTCAAACTGAGCACGAGTGATAGTCCCTGAAAATTGTGGCAGAACTAACTGTTGTCACTGAAAAAAACTGATGAGGGCGCACGTGTGGGAGCCGTAGCAACCAGTCCAGTTTCTTTCAATGGTCAAACTTCCTGAGATTAGAAGAAAAAAAAATAAGCCGCGCCTGTGTCTTATGTCGTGCTTTTGAGACGGTATGGAGTTGAGTTGAGTGACTGGACAATTTGTACTAACAACAATTACAGCTTACGTGCGTGTAGAAACGACGGCTCAACCCGTTGTCATCTGTACTAATATTACTACTATTATTTTTATTATTACGAGGAGGATGGAAATAAAACGCGCAATTAAAATTCCAAGGGGTTGTCTTTCCCTATCTGCGTGGATACACACCGCCACTGCAGAACCCCCTTGATTGTTAACTGAGCGTAAGTTGACTTTTACAGTACTATAACTGTGTGAGTATCAAGTTTACTACAGTGGAGTAGTTTGTAAGCTTTTGCGTAACCTTGTCAATGTGCTATGTCCTGTGTGTGTGTGTGTGTGTGTGTGACTGTGTGTGTGCATAGCTGGGATTCTGTGTGGAAAAGGAAAAACAGAATTTTTTGCGTATATACCACGCGGACTAGTAGACAGAAACAAAGCGGTCAAGGATGTAAACCAAACACTTATTAATGGTTGATGATGATAATGACGGCGATGATGATGATGGTGATGAGGATGATGCGTGCAAAATACAGGGAAAAAGAGCTACAGGGGCAAGGGAGGGTGTTCCTATTCAAATTTTTCCCATTGTCTATGGTCCTCCCTGCATGTGTGTCCCTCTACTCTCACTCACTCACACATGCACATACACACACACACACACTCACTTCTCCATGCACATACACCCAAAGTTTCCAACCCATGAAATGTTCAGAAAGAATCTCCGTTACGAGTTGACAAATGTTCATCCGTTGTAACACAATGCCAAGATTAGCAGCGGTCGTATATAAAAGTTGTAATGGAGGTACTATGGGCTCCATGGAGGAATGAACATGTGTGTAGAAGATGTGTGTCTGTGTGTGTGTTCATATGGCTGTGTCTATGTGTGTTTGTGGAGGGATGCGTGTGCTTTTGAATATGTAAAAGTACCGCTATACGCCAGCCTATGGAGATATATATACATGTATTTACTGGGCGATTATTATTATGCAATTATCGTAAAGGCTTTTCTTATTGCTTTTATTATTTGACTTTGAAGTTTTCTCAAGTCGGCCTAGTCTGCAGTATGCACAGTAACCAGATGCCATTGTAACTGTACGATGGATGATGTGATATACCATATTCCGAGCGCCACTTCAAGGGGGATCTGGTTTCTGTATCCTTTTCACTCACACCAAGTCACAGCCCATGAACACAGACACACATACATACACGTGAAACAGATGACGTCAAATTCGGCCTTGCAAGGTTACAAAGAATAAAACACCCACACTAGTGTATCTATGTATATATATAAACCATAAGTCTCATATAGCTCGTCCCATGGACTTGCTCATGTGCCGTGTTGGATTCCCTTTGTATATTGTTATTATTATTATTATTATTTTCCTCTCGCTCTTTTTTAGTGAGGAGGAACCTCTTATCGGAACCGTACCTGTTTCGTGAAGGAACTTTGGCCTAGGATGAACCAGTCGCGGGCTCACTGTGAATGAGCAACCCTGGGAACTGTAAGCTGTAAGAGTTGAAAGGATTCTCTCCTGATGCAATAATGGTCAAGTAACAGTCACAGGGTGTGTAGTTTTGTTATTAGCATTATTACTCTTACACGGAACTGGAACGCTGTGGGGTGCCTTGAGAATATCACTTGGTTTGTTGGAGTATTCGTACACCGCCTTGGGTCATTAGTGATTTCCTTTGTTTCAGAGCAAGAGCACCGAGCCGCTTTGTTCATCTGAAGGAAATTCAAGAAATCCATTTTTTTTCAGATATAAGGTAGTAAGTTGTGCACAAGTACATATGTGAAGGCAGGCAGTCGATGAATGCTTTCAAGGTCCTCCCTATCCAAGTTTTACTGCAAGATATCGGCTTGCATATAATTTTACGATTTTACTACTTTTGCCTTTTTTTCGAGTTTCGGGACCATATCCTAAAGGATGTGCTCCATTAAAGATGGTGAGTGAGTGAGCCTGTGCGGCATGTGGAGGAACCTGCCTCAGCTCGTGCATCAGGCTCACGTGTCCTCCGGATGATGTTTAAGTGAATTTTCAGCTATAATTGGAATGAAAAAATTGTCAGGATGCTAAATCGCTGCATGATTCCCTCGCTCTCTGAGGAAAAAAGTTCGCCAAGGGTAACCAGATTCAGTTTTTAGGGATTTTATCGTGATATACACACCATACTAGCGGTGTGGTCACTATATGTTCACAGGCACATATGCATGCCTACATTTATCTCGCTTTGTTGGATGACTTGAGTCGTTCGTGAGGCTCAGCCAGTGGGACTCCGAGTAATTGCCGGCCCGACTGTTTCTCCAGCAGCTGGTGATGAGTTCATCACGCTCTCTCTCTACCCTCTTGTTAATCCGTTCTTCGACCACGAATATGAACTCCCCTGACGTAATGCTGTCAATAGACTGTCAGAGCTGGAAATCAGGAGTGAGGGAAGGCCCATAAATTTCCCACCTGGTAATCCCACTGTCTTGACCAGCGAGATATACTAGGAGTAGGCTAGTTTCGGTGGAGCTCCTGTGGAAAAAACTGCTCAAACATCAACGGATAGATGGAGAGATAAATTAGGAAATTAACCTTGGTTCGAAGACTACATATATAATCATTGTTGCCGAACGGATCATTTCTGATTGTCACAAAGTCACGATCTGCCCGTAAATAGATGTCTGCGGATGACAAAGGGAACGTTTAATGTTTGTAGTTGCCATGGCGACTGAAATGGGAGGAGAGGCATTGTATGGATCAGTGTCAAAATGTGCAAAGGGATTCGTAATCATGGAGTATGATCCTCCTGTGTCAGTTAGAGGGCAAATATTCTGGAGGCTTTTAAGCGGATATCACGATAATCACGACTGTTTGGCCCATTGGAGCAAAAAGAGATGGGAAAAAGTATTGCAAAAAATCCGGAGCTCCGGACTCTTTGGCTTGTTAGCTTTTACGGGGGGGGCAAATGAGTGGGTGGATGATGTGTGGACTGATTAAGTCCAATGTTAAGAGAACAGTATAGAACTTATTTTGCCCCGCAAATATTTCTATTACTTTATTCACCACCAAACACTTGTGTTCCTCGGATGCAATATATATAGCAAGTTGGACAAAAAATAGCAAACGAATCCAGCGCCGACAATAATTAAAATCTTTCTCTCTTTTTTACAAATATAGTGCCACACCGCTCAATTGCATAACGTCATAATAAATTATCTAAATGACTAAATAATTTAAAATCTCTTTAAAACAAACAGATTTTTAACAAGCTGGTTTATAGCAGAAGGCCTCTACGCAAAATCCAATGCTAAAGGATTTCTAAACGACTAATAAACGCACTACTACACCGAAAGTACCATGATTGGAGCTGGTTGACGTGTGTGTGTGTGTGGCGGACAGTGAGATGGGTTGAGTAGTAATAATAAGTTATTGAAATATATTGCGTTTGTATGCCTGCGCGCGCGTGCGGGGGGGATTATACACAAAGAGGCTACACAGGACAGAGAAGTCTCGGTAGGAAAAAAATCTCGCATTCTATTATACTAATGTACATAATTTATATGAAAACCATTATTAAAAAATTAGGCCGTCAAAATTTGACGCTCTTGCACCTTACGCGCAGAATATATAAACGTGTATAAATAAAAGGTAAAAACAGCACAAAAAATATATGACTTCCCAACAATGTTATACAACACGTACGAACATGCCTGATAAGAAACACAACATTAACTCCTGTAATATAGCTTTGTAAGATGCATCAGCGGGTGTGTAAAGCCTTATCTTCTACTTTGCTACAAACACCACAGTCGAAGCTTTCATCTTGATTAATTTTAGACAGCGAGTGGAAGGAGGAACGTTTCGATGTGCGTGGGGGTTGGATCATGCAATGCTTAGCCCTTGCAGATAGCGGCTAACCAAAGTTTTCAAAGTGGTGAATGAAATACGGCAGCTTCCTCCCCTTGTTCACCTCTTCGCACGAACTCATGATGGACTTGGTCAGCGGTCGCGGACCACAGCTGAAGACACCGATCTTGGAGACGTATGAGTGCTTCTTCTGCACAAACTTGAGGAAGGATGTCATGTCTGGCCGACCAAAATGGTTGATGGCCTTCAAGCCCGTGAACATGGATTTCTTGGACAATCGTTGGAAATGGTTCTCACAAATGTACTGAAAAGTAAACAACGAAAAACTGAGTTCAAAATTTCAAAATTTCTATTTTCTATTCTATTTTCTTATCACTAAAAGTATTGGTTGAACCACCAGCACCAACTTCGAAATGCTTTGAGAAAAGTGACAAAGCAAAAACGTTTCGACACATACCAGCATGGTAGTTCTCAAGTCGAACTTGTGGAAGAACTGCGTGATGAAAATGTGAATTTCCAAAACGTTGGTCACGTCCTTTTTCTCCACGTCCCTCAGGACATCGATGAACCACTCGAAGTGGCGGTGACTCGGGCAGATCCACAAGAAGTAGACCTTCTTACAAGCCACTCCCGAGTAACGATTCGTTGAGGTACCGAAAACCAAATCGTTCAAAATGGAAGCATATGGCGTCACTCCGATACCACCTCCAACCATTACGGCAACCTCGAACTTGTACCAGTCTTGATTACCACCGCCGAAGGGCCCTTCCAGTCGAATCTGTATGACAAAGAAAACCAGAATCTCACAAAAACTGACCGTGACTTCCACCTTAACAATCACTCAACTGCACACCAAAAAAAATAAAAAAAATCCAGACTCTATACCTTTGGGCTATCCTCCTCAGGATTATAATTGCATGGATCAAAGTAATTCCTCAGTTTCCAAGTCCAAGGTCCTTGAGCCTTGATGTGACAGCTGAGGAAGTTTTCGTGCGGTGCGGAGGTGAGGGTGAAGGAATGGAATTCATGCGGACGGAACGCCGTGCACGCCAGCCTCACCCATTGACCGCTCAAATATTTGAAATTCGGAGGGCGGTAGTACTTGATTTTGATTACGTCCGAGGGAAGTAATTCTGTCTCCAAAATATCCAACTCCATGTATTTTGTTCTCAAACTCACAACCTTGTCCAGTGTGTAAATTATTCCGGGCCCGATGAAGAACATCCAGAAACGGGGAGCCCCCGTCAACCTCGCCAGTCCGTGAATCAGGCAGAGTATGTACAGAAGAACGTAGAGCTTGTGAGCACTGAAGAAAAACTTGTAGGCATTCTTGCGGATCAAGGGGTGAGCAAAGGTGAAAATAATTATCATTATGATGAAGAGCAATATTCCTGTGATCCCAGTCACTGTTCTGAACAGCCAGTACGTCACGGTAGGCTTGAAATCGGACGGGAAAAGGATCTCCTTGGTGAAGCATCTCAAGTGATCCACAGGCTGAGTTGAGACATGGTAAAAGTTGACAATATGGCCGACGGTGTGGAGTAAACTGAAGAAGAGAGCAGTGCAGGCAACGATCTTATGGAACTGGATGTGGGAGTCCAGGGGAATGTACTGCTGGATCGGATAGTCCTTGAGTTTAGTCAGCAAATTCCGGGCCATTGTCAGGAGTAGGAGACTGTAACAGAAAGAGAGAGACGCGGCGGAGCCTCGAGTAATGGCGATTCCGACACCCATTATGTGACGCAAGTCCGTGTGTTCCGTCATAAATGAATAATCTGAAATTGAAATGTGCAGTCATAATATATGCATATCAGTAATGCCAACATTGGGTGAGTGATGCGAAAACATTTGATTTTCCCCCGTGTGTATATAGACACTTACGAATGAATCGCTCCACGAAGAGCGCAATGGTGAGGACGTAGAAGACGAAAAGGTAGAAAATATGCTGGCGGTTCTCCTCGAGGAAGGTCGTGAGGCAGTCCCACTTCTTGAGCAGCTTCCCGCGGTATTTATCGTGCACTGTCTCGATGTGGAATGACGTCATTCTACGAGTAAATTTATAAAGTACAATAAATACTGGCTCAAACGCTTTTTTAATGCTTGAATTTTTGTTAAGAAATTATCGTACCTCGCAACGTTCGTGGAAGTGTCCAAGAAGTTCTGACCCGCTCCTTTGCAGTCCAGACCAATGGCCACGAAATCAACCTTGTATTCCTTCATCATGAGCTTAAAGTCATCGTAGTTGAGCCAGTCTTTGTCCAGTCCGGAGTCCTTGAACATACCGTTGATAAGGGCCGTGACCTCATCATCACTCAAACTGTTCGTCTTGGCAATGTCCACCAAGGACCGCAACATATCACACAGCTCCGTCTTATCTATCACGCCGTTCCTGTCGTTATCACACATGTCGAAAATGATTCGGAGTTTATCCTCGGTGGAGCCCTTGCTGAAGAGGACGACGGTGTCGAGGAATTCCTGGAAGGAAATCCGACCGTCCCCATCCTTGTCCACAATGTTGAACATTCTCTTGACGAAGACAGCATCCTTCTTCATGCCCAAAGCGCCGGCAAACTCTGCTTGGCTCAAACTAGTCCTCATCACCATCACAACATCAGAGCTGACGTTCATTTTCTTCTCACCGGGCTTGAGCCCGAAAGTGAGTGCGTAGGCCTCTCTGAAAAAGTGTTCCAGTCTCTTCTCCCGACGCTCCTTCGTCTCCGCATTGGACAACATTGGTTCTCTGTAGGTGGGGATCGTCTCCATAGTCTTGCTCAGTTTCCGTAGGAAGGCATCCAACTTGGCCAGGAACTTGGCTCGTGCCTGCATGGACTCAAACTCGAGGACCAAGTCGTGGTCCCGGGGCACTCTGATCAGGATCATCGGCTTCTTCCGAACATCCTGAGTCACTTCCACAACCAGGACGCCCGCCGAGCCGACGTCGACGCTCCGCAGTTTCTCACCTTTCCGGTTCATTGTGTGGAAGGCCTCTTCAGGACCAAACTTGATCTTTACTAGGCGCTTGTGGTTCTGATGGAGCCACTCCTTCACGACCATTTTATCCACTGGCTTCCCATGTTGGGACTGGCGCATTTTGAGCTTGCGTCGGCGAGAATTCTGGAGCTTGACCACGCCATAGCCCGCACCCGCACAGATGATGGGGATGAAACCGAGGAAGATACATGCGTAGATGTAGGCCACTTCATTTCCCTGTGAGGAGTATCGTAAAAGGTAATAAATAATCCCGTCCCAATCTGGAGTGCGGGGGTGAAATTATGATTACTCGCTCCATGTTCCAGCGGGCGTAAGGCTTGTGGGCTTGTGCGTTACATATATACGTGTGTGTTTGTGTGCCTGCCTGCGTGTGTGTGTGTGTGTGTGTGTGTGCAGGTAACGTTTGGGCGTCAGCTTGGGGGCTTACCTCAAAGTAGTCAAAGCCTTGGATGAAGTCACATGGCTCGAGGAAAGTTGCATTGAGCTGCATGGGCTGGGGACAAGGATCATTTGCTTCCCAAATGAAAACGGTGCGCTGAATCTCTTCAGGCTTCACTGACGTAGCATTGGTGATGACGTCACTCAGCCGGATACTCCTGATCTCTTCAATCTCCTCCTTCGTGAATATTCTGCATATAAAATGAGACAGTTTGGAGCTGTTGGATAGAGTGCTGCGTAGCCTTCACTCACTCTCTTATGTAATGACTTAAGTGCTTTAATAATACGGTGCGTTAATTCTAATGTTTGTTGCTTGACAGGGAAAGGTCGGCGTACCCATTGAATTCATTCTCGAACCAGAATCGATCAGCATCTCGGATCCTTTGAAACTGCTCCAAGATGATCGTCGTAAACAGCTCCCCCACATTCCCATTCGACTCTAGCATCCCACCCACGTACGCATCCACATTGTCCAGCCCATCGTACAGATTCTCCAGCTTCTTGATCACATCCACAGACAAATCCGGATTCACCTCGTTCCAACTCTCTTTCCGACTCAGGTTGAAGAACATGCGGACGGTGTTGTAGTCGGGAATGCCGTTGTCCCTCCCTCGCATAATGTTGAGAGCACCTAAGTCGCGACGGCTAAAGTCCATCGGTCCGAACAGCTTATCCCGCACGTCGGAGCAGAGAGTAAAGTCCTCTCGCTCCGCAATCTGCGAGCTCATACCCATGAGGATCTCTTCGACAGTTGAAGCCGCTGCTATCCCTTGCTGGAATTAGATATGCATTGTATACAGAAATTAAGAAACGAGGATTTTTGGGGCCCCTTTTGGCAGGGATTCCGCTTCTGTGTCAATCTACCTCAGATTCCCACCATGTGGCACAGAGACGGAGTGCCTTATCCCCGCTGGGAGTTTCCTTAAAGTTGCATTTCCCATCCCTCCTGTAGATCCCTGGTGGGATCATCGTATGCCCGAACCTGAAGGCGGCGGACTGGAAGACATGAGTAATTCCTGGGTGCATATCCGGCTTGTAGCCCGTGTACGGTGGTAAAGTAGAATTGAGGAGGGCGGGCAAGTACTCGTACACAATTATATTCTGTAACGCGTGGAATTGGAAATCACATATGGATGCCAAATGGAACTAGTTGAACAGGTTTGAGGGAAAGGACTATGCTAACCTGAAGGGTGGCAACGACCCAGCGTCTTGCCGTCTGAAAGATTAACTCATCACTCCACGTAGGATTCCTATCCTGGATTCGCTTTGCCAGCACATTGTGCCACCGGAAGAAAAGGATGCCAAAGCTGAGGAGTGCCGGATTCTGATTAGTCCTTGGGTCACCCAACACTGCGTCATCATGCAAGATGTGGATCTCAATTAATCTGTGGGCTATCTTGGCCGCTCATACATGATAGCATCAACCTCGTCCAACTTACAGTACATCCTCTCCGGGCTCAGCGTCCTGAGAATGTGCGGTGAGGGTGAGTTGCTCAGTGGGACGCGAATGGTGTTCTTAGGTGGGAGTTTCCCACTGCTATCAGTCCTAAAAGTCCCGTTCACAAAGCTCCTCATGGCGGCCACCCAAGCCTCACTCGTGGAGTACACAAAGCTCCCATCGATCCAGCTGGTCAGTTTGTTAGTCTAGAAGGTGCGAGAAGAGGCCCTTGAATCTCTCAAAACAATTTACACTCCAATGTCAAAATATCCCCTTCGCGTCCTTCCATTAATGCTTGGTCATTCACATTAAATCAATATGGACACACTCACGTACATACATGCTTGAAGGCATCCGTGCTTTGCTAGCATACAAACACATACACACACACACTCATTTATGCACACACACACACTCATTTATGCACACACACACACACACACATTACATGTACAACCGCCGTCCCTCCTCGCCACACTTTGGCTCTGTGCTGCTCACCTGTTCTCGAGGACGATTAGGGCTCTGACCAGTTTTCGGGTCGTAGCCCGCCCTGTGGAACGGCATATACTTCCCTCCCTGACACTCCCGATCGTACATCTCGTCGCACTTGTCAATGTCGATCCGGTGCATCTCAATTGGACAGCCGCTCTCACTGGCCATGAGGATCTCACTGCTGACAACCTGACCGAAAAAGGCCAGCATCGCCGTCCTATTTGCCATCGAGCTCAACCCATCCGTCCCCTTCATCAGCTGTTGACTCAATTTGCGCGGGCTGGGCCGGTCCAACCCGGCCAACATGTAGACCCCATCTGAGTAAGACGGCGGCGTCTTCCGCGTCAGCTGCGAGTCTATAGAGACATTTGTAGAGCGAGAGTTGATGACTATGTGTGAGTTACAGCATCCAAATTTTGGCCTAGCCCCATTATAAAGACGTAACAATTGACCCCTGCGGTTCGGCTGCGGTCAGGAGCGGCAGCAACACCGCATGAGTCGGTGCCCAAATTAAATTAATAGGCAAAGGGGGAGCCAAGGTTAGATTGTGACTATAAAAAAATTGACTTACCGACGGAGCCCCAGTCTGGATGTGCGAGATTGTTGTACCATCCATCATACCTCTGCTTCTCTTTACTCACTTCATTCTCTGTAACAAATTAGAACGTTTATGATATTCATCACAGACAGATACGCTCACACTCCTCCACGTATAGGACAATAAGTACTGTAATCGACCCGCTCAACACTCTCAGTGAGCTACCCTTTAGCCATAAGGGCCACGCATCCTCTCACACTCATGTACGAACGTACATAAGTACATGCATATACACATGTTAAGGGCAAACGATCATGGCAACTGATCTCTCTCTCTCTCTCTCTCTCTCTGTAATGTCTCACCAATGTATGCTCACCAAAGTAACAACGGCAACAATAATGATTAAGGGGGCTATGAGCGGTAATGCACTCTGATACAGCCATTGACTCAATGAAACTGCAGAGTCAATAATTAATTAAATAAAATAATTTGTTACCCAGTCATGCCTCAAGCACATGTCAGGAGAGTTTATACTTCCATTGGGTGCCCTTTAGAACCCACAGGACTACGGTGGCCCCTACTGTAAACTTGGGCATATGTACGCACACATCCACAAATGTGACTCGCATTCAACAGCCTTCAGAGATTATTTAGTGCGTTGAGCCATTCTCAAGACCTCTGAAAAGACAACGCGCGGTGCAGCAGGAGCTGACCATATAGAATAAAATATAATACTAACTCCTGGAGGTGCAGTACGCCCAGCAGCCAAAGTCACACTCACAAACACATGAGCACACGCAAACACTCTGACATAAACCCGCACACACACACACACACACACACACACACATACACACCTCCCAATAACACACTGCGAGGGAGAGAATCGAAAGTCCAATTGTTGGGTGCGGTTTTTCTTCGATTGGTTCATGGATATGGTTATCAGTAATTTATTGCGCTCGATTGAAAAAAGTTATTATTATTATTTTTAAATTGTGAGCTACAAAATACAAGCTCTTTATTTCCAGCCCTCTGTCATGACTCTTTGATTATGTACCTGCGTCTGTTTGTATGCCTGTGTATATATATCTGTCTGTACAGAGCTCCTCACGCTGCGTCCACTCCTCCTAATTAAACGGATCCAAATAAGTCATCGTATGGATCTTATATAAAGCCTCCACCTTTATCCACACAGTTATCCCCTGACAGACGAAATAATAATAATAATAATGACGATGTACGCAAGTAGTCCCGGCGTGTGCCGCATTGAGAAAATGAAGAAATATATTGGAACTTTTCTTGTCGCTCGTGGTGGTAGTCTGGGCGCTGACTTTTACATCCATCCGGCCATTTTGGTTAACAAGCCTCCCAACTAATTATTATATACATCCCACTACCATTACCACACTCCCATTCCCATAACATTATCCTGTCCACGGTTACATAAATAATGGGCCGCTATTAGTGTCTGGATGAGCACATTTTCTGTCCTCAGATTATTTTGTATACACTTTTTGGAGACTGCGAGTGATGGAAGTCGGGAAGATTTCCTCATCCTCCTCGTCCCCATCCATGGCTCCGTCATGGGGATGATGACGAGTCTTGATGAGTCCACAAATCCCCTCAAAAGAATGTGGTTATTCCGCATGGCTAAGAATGTTATTTTTGCAAGAAAGAGGGAAAAAGTATTGGAGGTGACTGCGGTAATGTGCTTATGACAATGACGACTGTGAGATTTCCCTAGTAACACTCGCAGGCACACAAGCACATCCACACACACACACACACACACACAGTGAGACGTGGTGGGAACAGGACCGTTTTGTGTCACTCAAGGTAACATTTATTCAGATGAGCATTATCAGAAGGTATGCTTGTCTTCAATGTCATTAGGTTATTTTATTTTTGTCATTCAGCCGCATTACATTGCTGCTGTTGCTCAGGTGTGTGTGTGTATGTGTGTGTGAAGCCGTTCTGGTCGGAATCAAATGACTATATACACTGTACTGTGGCTCCTCCCTAACGACAAAGTAAGTGAGAGACGACTCACGTGAGAATAAGGGCTCAATTTTAATTTGTTTAAAACCTTCAGGGAAAATATATAACTCACTACGACCGACAGGATGACAGGGGTAGTGAGTAGTAGTAATAGTGAGTCGCCAGAAGGGAAGAAAAATGACAAGAGCTACCAGCATGTCCGTTATAATAGTATCATACTGGCAAACTCCTTGTGATGACGGAGTTGAAAAAAGTGAGAAAGACAAATTCCACCCTATGATATGATTCACTTGCATCCTAATCACGAGTACATTGGACGTGACTGCTGCCTTCCATTACCAAGGCTACAGACAAACTGTGACTACGAAAAAATATAATGACACATACACATACACATGGTACGTATGGACTCACTGACGTACATATAAGTACCTACCATGTATTACTTTTGTCATAAAGAAAACCATCGGCCATGTCTCCCCTCCGTTTTCACAGAGTCATGAAAATCCCAATTTGTATATTATATATAAATAAGTATATTTAAATATGTATGTAGGTAGCCGACTCCCTCTCTCTCTCTCTCTCTTTCTGTACACTGTATATTCGTCGATGGCGGAATTAAACCCAATTATTTCCGCATACCATTAGTCTCCCCAGTGACAATTTCCACACGTTCACTCACTCACAGAGGCACACACAATTTTGGGGCTGACGAGCAAAAAATCCGACTATGGCGTCGTGTGGTTCATTAACAGGGCCACACAACAAATTTGCGGAAACATGGCGTCCAAGTTCATGAGTGAGCAACACCCGTGTCTGCGGCCCTGCTTCGATTCTGTTTTGAGCAGAGATTTATGTGGACGGTTGTAAGATACCATGGAACCAGGTGAGCGGGACCTTGAGTTCATTAGGCCCGTATTCTCATACATAGCGTAATTATCATATTACATATACTGGAGAATGGACGGACATTGACCCTCACACACGCATACGCATACATGCACACTGTCCGTGTATTATCTCTCGTATTGAGCCTGTGAATGTCAACCTGTTTCACTTTCGGTTTACGATGACAGAGAGGCTCATGGACCATGCCGTAATCATCTTTCAAATCACTCTGCAGACAAGGTTCCACTAGCATGCTTCTGGTGAGAAGAGCCTCCACATGCGCACGGCTGCAGTTTCCCATATATGGTCCACGTTCAAACAATGGGTCGTATTGACCGCTATTACTGTAACTTACGTAAGGTCACACACGTAACGTTAGAATGCACACATATCCGTTAGGTTAAATGCAATTTTTACCCAGGCAAACCTCCAACCCAACCCCCATAACTGCACTTTGCAGCTATTTTTTAACATTGTGTGTGTGTGTGCGCGCAATATGCTTTGAAATATGAAAATATTCTGAAATTGTGCAAGGAGGTGAAAACAGTGCCCGGTCAAATGGATTTGGGGTGAGAGCTTTCTACGTTGAGCTCAGCACGTGCATTCTAATGAGCCAATGATCACACAGAGCTATATAACAGGTTCTCCAAAATCGTTACCTGCCCAGCTGAGCTGAAGGTGTTGCGTGAAGCAGAGGACTCCGATCAGTAGGGAGAATCCGCTAGTGATCATCATTCTGCTCCTGCTGATTCCCTCCCTTGCATCACAGCAAGCTGCAGTGTGGAACTGACGACGGAACGACGAAGCCGTGGGAGGCACTGAACAGTTTCTATATGGATTATTATAGCACTCTGGACGTTGAGGGGAATGTTAATTGTGAATATTTTTCAAATTATTAGCTGGTCACACCACAACCAAATGAGACGGACGAGTGAGGGCGCTCAGTCTGGAGCGACTGGACTTTGTTGTAGTTCACCGGATTGGGGGGAACAATCTTTGCGAGGATGTCTTATGTTGAGCAGAGTATGAGAAAGAGGGGGGGGCGGTTGTTGCTGACGGAGTGATTAGCAAGGATGATGGGGATTATTCGCAGAAAAAAAGATATATCTGTAGACGCGGAGAAAGATTAAATTTGGAATGAGAAGACGGAGAGATGAACAAGAGGAAAATTTGAAGAGAAGTTCGTGGAAGGAGGTGTACACATGGAGAGGATATACAGAAGAATAACAATGAGGGGGTGCAGAAGACCAAGACGTTGCACACACGGATGAATTGGTGGTGTTCGTCGTGCTCCTGGTGGATGTTAGTCGTGATGCAGAGAAAAAGTTACTGTAGTCTCCCCGCTCCTTACTACACTACGAGCAGGAGGAATGAGAACATAACTGTGAATGGATTGTATAGAGTACATAGCCTTGGGATTTTTTTCTTTTCTACCACCACCACCACTACCATCAAGCTACACTAGTACAACAATCCTTTATGCCACAAGGGATCTATCCATCTCAAGCTTAAGTATATTTAACATTATTATCCTCATAGACTTTGAGAGGGATGTATATAATGCTCATACCTGCCTCCTCACCAACCTGCCCATATAAAGGTACTCTTGCAGGATTTCTTCGTATACCATACCTTTCTTCCAATTTCCCTACCTGTGCACACACACCATTCTTGACAAGGGGTAGGAGATGTATGCACGTATATAATTAGCTTTGTAAATGTCCGGCTATTTATGTGTATACATATTTATATAGTTGTGCATGTCCCTCTGTGTGTGCTTGTGAAGAGCGATCCCGACGTCATGAGTTATACTTTTAAGGTTCACTTGTGTTTTTTCAACAGGCCCCGCTCATAGCCTTAGCAGTCTCCCCCCGTGTTCTGCATGTTGGTGTGTATGATTGTGTGTGTATATGTGTGCCTGTGAGTGTGTGTGTATGTGTGTGTGAGCGAACACCCCCTCTTATGGTTTTCGCACATGCAAATCAGTGCAAAATTCCTACGCCTTCTACATACGAACACCATTCGTATTCCTTCAGACACACAGCACGGCGTAAGATTACCATAGCACACGACTCAGTGGACACCTTTTTACCTTTGTTAAAGGGAGAGCATAAAAAAGACAGCACTCAATCTCTTTCACTTTCATTATTACCTGACATGTGTATCATACACACAGGCAGTACACTCTCGTCACGATGAGGGGGTATTGTGAGGCCGGACAGTGTTAAGCCTCAGACGTCCATCAAATTAATATTATTATATGCGTTCATTTTTGAATCCGGGTTAAGTGCAGGACAACAGGCTCATTTCCTTCAATGCGTTCTCTGCCTACCTCTAGGAGCATATATGATGATGTGTGAGGGCGAGAGTTAGTTGGGGGTACATACGTGAAGTCTTTCATGTCCGACTGACGAGCCGCAGGTTGTTGTCTTGTCGCTACTGCGTTGTTCTAGACCCGCTTTCATCTCCTCGCCACACTAAACTTAAATGGACAGGGGGAAGGTCGACAGATTCTTGTAGACAAGGTTTTGGTACGTGGCTGAGGTCGGAGTCAGAGTGTGCGATCATGGGGATGATGTGTGTGCTCTCTTGTCGCCTCCAGGGAAGGTGGTTACCTGGTATTATTACCGGGGAGGCAACCCGGATGTGGTGGAGGATTATGGGAAACCCCATGGAATGGTAATGACTGGAGTTCGCGGTAGCAAGCAGGGCAATATTAATATCCACCGCCTTGGGTAGTTGCTTGTTCCTTGCAGAACAAGTATAGTTTTTAGCTTCACCGTGGGGGGTTCTACATGGTTGTCTGTATAGTGGAGATGTTCACGAAGTGTGTCGAACTTAGTATTCACAAAAGTATATTCGTAGGCCTCAAATCTGTTAGCATTTAAATGTCAATCTGCATGTTTTCACATCCGTTTTCTGTGATGAGGTTTGACTAAAACCTGGTGAGGTTCGAGTTGAAAACTCTCTCTCCGCCGCCGTGCTCTCACACTCTCTGGGTTTAGAAGGTAACTGCGAGAATAATTGATGATACAGCAGAACCATCTATCCAGGCAGAATGGAAGCTGTAGTTTGGGAAATTCCGGGCGGTTTTCAGGATGTTTTTGCGGAAAAGCTTTTGTGAAAATTAAAGATCCGTTGAGAAACTAAGCTAGTGTGTTCAAGTGAGTGAATTTTCGAAACTGTTGAATTTTAATTAATCTCATATAGAAAATATTAAGCTTGAAAAAGCTGTCAAGAAAAGTAATAAAAATAAGTTAAAAACAACAACTAGTTGTCACGAGAGTTTCTTTGCTCTGGTTGTATGTCGAAGCACTCAAAATCCGAGCCGAAATCTAGGGAATCGTAAGGTGGAGGGGGATCCTCGTAGATTGCTTTGGTCCACAGCGGAGGAGTTTCCGGAGGCTCAGGGTAGTTTCGGTGTAGTGTGGGGATCAC
>WJFA01002324.1:0-16433 GCA_009870155.1 Pseudobourletiella spinata | reverse complement strand
TCAGTTTTATCACACCTGGGCAATTAATTAATTACACAGGGGGAATTAATTAGAGGTGGGTTGCACACCTTTCCGTACAACCCCCTCGTCCCCTACTACTCCTAAGCTCCGCCCTATCTACTGCACTAAAGAGTCTGACTACATACTACGAACATAAATCAGCCCGTAGGTACTAAAGGGTGGTCCCTGCAACTTTTCATAGTGACGTTGCACACCGCCACCCTTCAAAGTACCTCCCTGTAAATTTTGAAGCAGAAATTCGCAAAACTGTGGATTTCTATAAACATTGTTACATGAAAATTTTTCTCTTAATATATAGAATATTATTATTTTGCTGTTGTGTAGGATGTTTGTAATGTGCCCGCGATTTGCGAGTGAAATTAAAGGAAATGCCGCTGTAATTGATTTAGGAAATACTAATTCAGTTGCAGCACGTAAACGGTATCCAACGTTACGGGAGGTAAATGTGGAACCAGTACTTTGTTGTTGTAGGTGCTGAAATGAAGGATGTATGTGGGCGAAATGGCAGTAATCTCCTGTAATAGCATGTGACTGCAACTAGGAACTCCGATGCGTTCTCATGAGCATAGTGCTCTTCATAACTGCTTCTGCTGCGTAGGTCTCTTCCTATAAGAACTTCCTGCATCTGTACAGGTTAGGAGGATGAGAGACGTATCTGGGGATGACCTTGGCGGAAATGGGGACGGACTTCTCTAGCTATCTTCAAACAGAGGCGATGTGACTTGCGGGGTTAGTGGGATAAGCCGGTGAGCAACTGCAGGGGAAATTGTTGGTGTCGGTTTATCTTGAACGTGAGACCTCCTTACTTAGAAGACTTGTGTCAGTGACTGTTTCCTCGTGAATGATGACGTTGCGCGCTTCTAATAACTTGCCTGTTGAGGGGCCGTAAAGCCAATGCTTTCTCTTCTTGCTAACATAGCCTAAAAGTATGTACTGAAGACCTTTTGGTTTCTTTTGGAAGATACGCTCATCTGTTTTGTGCTTACTGTGAGTCTAAAATCCTATTATGAGTGTAAATGCCTGTTGCTGTGGCCTCCGCCCGCAGAACTTCAGGGAGGTTAGATTCAATTAATAGTGTTATAGCTTTATCTTTAATTGTACGGATTTCCTTCTCTATTTTTCCGTTAGTCTGGAGAGTATACGGAGTTGGTATGTAATTCCGTGTTCCCCAAAGAAGACATGTACGTCCCGATTGTTAAATTCGGTTTCATTGTCTATAGAGAATGTCTTGACGGTAACTCCGGTATGGTTTTCCAACAGCCTAACTGCTTTTTTGATGCAGCCTGTAGCCTCGACTTTATGCTTGAGATAGAATCCTTTGCGAAATCCTGATGCTACGTCCTCAATCAGTATGTAGCTCCTGTTAGTGAAGGTCAGGGCAATGGACCCGCTAAATCCGTATACATTATCTCCCCGGGTGCAAAATTCTCAATATTGGTGATGCAGGAGAAACGACTAAGGGTTTGTTTGCCTGAGATGCACTCGCGGCAATCAAATGGTTGCTTGACATCATCTAAATTCAACTCTATAAGCTTCTTCTCTTGAAGTTTTTAAAATGTACCTATGGCTAATGTACGATAAACTTCTATGCCAAAGTTGTGAGCATCCTTTTCACGGAAGAAAATACGACAAGTGGGCGTGGACTACATCATTGCTGGGATGAAATCTCATTGTTTTAATTCCACCTACCAGTGTTGCTTCTAGTCCGCGACATTTGTCGGGCTTGTAGATGAGAGTCGTTTTACCTTTCCTCAATATTGTGTATCCATTATTAGCCATTATTACCTCACTGGAAAGGTTAGCCCCACCTGGCACATACAAGACATTGCTAATGGAACACTTTGTCCAGATGTCAGTTTCTAAGCGAAGACGTGTAACGGTGCCTTTACCTAAGGGTCTAACGGTTGACTGGCCTGCTAGCAAAATAGTGGGACCAGAATTGCTGGAGAAGGGAGTGAAATCAGAAAACCATCCCTTATTTCCGCAATTGGTTTGCAGCGCCAGCGTCCACAATCCAATATGTGATTAGGGAATAATTGAACACATTTCCACACGTAATGTAAGTTTAATCACTGCCTGAGTCATTCTTGAAGTGACTCACACGTCTTCATCAAATGACTTCAGTCGTCGGTTTCTGTGGTCTTAGATCCTTTTCAGCTGTCTTTTCCTGCTGTTGAACCGCTTTAAGTTTTCTGCAATCCTTCTTGAGATGTCCTAACTTTTTGCAGTCATGGCTTTTCGGGCGTTTTTTTACTTCGTCGGAATTGGAATTCGGGTGACTGCAGGCAGAGTTTATGTGGATTTTCCCTACCTTTGGCAGTATGTAAGTATGCCCTGGTTGGCTCCAGTTCTTCATCATTTTTAGTCTGCAGTTTCATCTACTCATTCTTCAGGCGAGATAGCAGCATTTCCTTGGTTTGCTCGTGCTGAGAAACACTTTGCCAAGCAGTCTTAAACATCTCATAGCTGGAGGGAAGTCAAAATAATACCATGAAGAGGATACCATGTTCCTTAAGCGATTATCTCATTTCTTTCCAGGCGCTGGCAAGGGCTTCTATCTCATGGATTGTAGTGACATGGTCCTGTTCTTCAGCCATGTTATATCCGTAGAACTTGGTCATGGTGAGATTTCTATTCATCAAACTTTTGTCGGAATAGGAGTCACGGAGACGCTTCCAAATTTCGAGGACTTTCTTGCAATTCTGAACATGATTTATCTGTCTTTTGTCTAAGATTTCGGCGATCATGGCTCTTGCTGCCACATCCTTCTTGTGCTTGGCTTGTCGAACTGTCTCGTCCGCATTCGGTGCAGGTTGGTGTTCGGCGACATCAATGATGGGAAGAAGCATCGAATCTTCAAGCGCTAGGTACATGTTCAACTTCCACCTTGAGTAATTGTTATGAGTTATCATTCGTACCGTTACACCCATATGAGTATTAAAACAGGCCATTTTCACAGATCGGATGAGCAAACTTTAGCAAAACACACTAGATAGAATAACAATGCAATATCTCAAAGCTCAATTTTTCACAACACCGAATGTGAATACACAAGAATGTTTCTAATTTCCTATTGTGTCTGAATTAGGATCTGTTCAAGTGTGAAATTCTGAGTCGTGTAAATGCGAAAAATATTCTTGTGAAAACTTTTTCCCGTTGTGGGTAACCACGCTCTGCTACCATGTGATAAATACGCAATTTTTCATGCACGATCGAATAAACCCCAGTGGTTAAACTGTGTAAGGTTCAGCTTATTGAAGAAAAGTAGACACTTTTGAGTTGACAAACTAACAGAGTCACAGTGTTGTAGAGACTGTCCAGTAATTAACAATGGCACGGATTATAAAGGGTTCTAGACCTAGGAGTGACATATAGGAGTGGAGTACTAAAACTTTCTAAAAGGTTTAGAAAGGGTTTCTATATTTATGGGATTGAAGTTGAACAGTCATGGTGACTAAAGTACCATGGAATGAGTAATGTTTACTTACCTTGTATTCCTATACTTGGTACTATACATTAAAAAATGGCTTTCTCATCTTCGTCATACGTTCAGGCGTATGTCTTCACAGTTATACAATTGAGCAGTGTGGCACTATATTTTTTAAAAAAAGCAAAAGATTTGCTTGCGCTGGATTCATTCGATATTTGTTTACCATTTTGCCCTATATATTACATCAGAGGAACGCAAGTTATTGGCGGTGATAAATGTTTGCGGGGCGAAATAGATCCTACTGTTCACTTAGCGTTGGACCTAATCAGTCCACACATCATCCACCCACTCATTCCCCCCATAAAAGCTAACAAGCCTGAAAATCCGGAGCCCTGGAAGGCTTTTTCCCATCTCTCAGAAGCTCCGGACTCTCAGCCTTGTGAGCTTCTATCGGGGCAAATGAGTGGGTGGATGATGTGTGGACTACTTAAGTCCAAGCATAGCGCAGCTGTTTTGACTACAAGGTTGATGACATCAAGGTTGCCTTCGATGCAGGTATGAAAGATTCTCTAATGAGCACCAAGTAGATCGAAGTCGTTCTCAACCACATTTCGTGCTCTGAAGAGCCGGTAGTTAAATGAACTTTCATCCACATCGCCCCGCCCACCCGGGTAAGGTTTAAGTAGATACGACTTTAGCGGAAATCCATCAGCCTCAAGAATAACAGGCCATATCTTACCTCCGCCAGACAGAACATCTGAATTCTGAAAACAGTGTTTCCTTCCTATTTCAAAATTTTTCAAAATTCCACCATCTTAGCATGACCAGATGATCCGCGGTCAAATAGATTAAAGCGGTAGTTTTTGTCAACCATTCCGAGAGAACAATTTACAGAAATTTTCAGTAGTAGCAACCTTTGTAGCTGAAGACCAGGGATACAGGACAAGGTGGTTGTTTGATACGGACGTGTTTACCGTCAATAGCGCGTTACAAGGAACGTTACAACTTTCTTAATGTTTTGAGGCCAATTGAACGACCGCGGAGAAAAAAAGGAAAGATGTCGCCGTTAATACGGTTTCAAGCAATGATGTTTTGGACATGTAAGGCATGACCGTTAGGTATGATCTGCATGCATCGTTAGGTTGTCACGAGACACTCAGATTAGTAGTTTATTGCACATCCACTTTCATGTCCACAGCATAGTTACATAATATGGGTTCTGAATATGTACTTCTGGGAGTGGAAGAAGCTCGTGGAACGCTGAGAAACCAATAGAAAATGTATGCATTACATTATAGTTAGTAGATCGTTGGACGGTGTTGTTTCACATTTGGTATGTAGTGGTGATAGTATATAGTTGCGTGAGGTGTAAGCGTCGGTTAGTATGGGATAGCGGCGTGATTAAAGCAGATGGCATTTGGGGTAACGTTGGAAGCACGATAGCGTAGCGTTAGTGGATGCCATTGGTTATTAGTGTGGAGGTAGTAGTACAGTGATATCTGTTTCGCCATACTGTGAAACGTCGGGCTGAGTTTTGGGGATTTTCAGGTGAAGTGTGGTCATATTAAACAGCTTGTCCAGAAACAGAGATATTGGTAGTGCTTCTCAGGATATAAGGTGCGTATTTCGTGATGAATTAATATGGCACATGTTGCTGTTTCTTATTGCTGCTTGACTTGCAATGATACAGTGGGTGTGCTTTTAAACACGAATTCACAACATTCAATTCACATACCCAAGTTCAAAAAGCACAGAATGGACAGTCTGCGGGTTTAAGATATCATGTAGTAGCAATAATACCAAACTCCAAGGTGCGGAAATTCAAGTTTGCTCGAGTTACAAGCCTCCGAATATTTTTTTCACTTGGGACCAAAGGAAGGGGGGTACGTCTTCATTGAAAAATGTCATGTTAAATCCCATATGGACTTTGCAGTTTTGAATTTCGAGGACGCTCTTGATAACGGCTATAGTATTGTCGGACAAAATTATTCGAATTACACTTTTGGGCTCCTAATTTCGCGAATTTTTCAAGAATTGCAAAATATTGAATTTGTAGACCATACGGATGCATTGTACCTGCACACATTGGTATTGAAAGCAATTTAGGCGGTTTTCTTAAAAAACGACTCGAATATCGAAAATCCTTATGGGATTTTTCAGCGAAAATTGACGGTCTGTAGCTCTGGCAAACCTGAGTTTCAGCATGTAGGAGTTGGACATTATGAATGTTCCAACATGTTCCTACATTACCTCTTAAACCCGCATAGTGCCCACATCTAACAATTTTAATTGTCAGTACACGGTAATTAAAATGTGGTGCCGATGCTCACGTAAAAGGAAATTTTACGCGAAATCGCGTTAAAACAAGGGTTTTTTCGATTACGCGATATCGCTTAAACGAAATTATACGCGATATCGCGTAAAAGTTGAGTTGTTTCAAATGTAAGTCTATTCGCGCCAAGAATAAACAAATATGGATGACAGATGTGACCCTGGTACAGGGTCGGATCTCCTTTGTCCTGCTGCAAGGTATCCGAGAGTTTACCCCGAAATTGGGTCAGTCAATTGACTATAGGACCTAAGCTAAACTGACAAGTATTCAGTGGGTAGACAAGGGTAAACTTATAAGGCGGCATTATTTGAATGTTTTTTAAAAGTTTTATTTAAATGTGTTTGACGGAGCGTGAGAGAGGAGCATTTTCTTAGAGTAATTCTTTTTTTATTTTATGTTTTACTATTTATAACAACACATGAAAGGTGTTGTGTTTGAAAAAGTACGTGAAGATAGGGACATTTTGTAGTGTTTAGAGAACATTGAAAATAATAATTATGTTACGGGTGTCATTTGTGTATTTTTGAATTGAGTTTGTGTGCCGTGACAGGATTTGAAGGCATGACTATGAAGGTTTGTAACCAATAACCGGCCCCGTGGGCTTCTGACTGACGTCCCAAGTGTTTCTGCAAGAGATTATCGGCAAATCGGTTGAAAATGCCTGCATGTGTTTTGCAGGAATCTTTATCAATGATATTTTAATGTAATCATTTCATATTAACAGAAATATGTAAAATGTGTGGCACAAATATTTCCTGTCAGGACGTGATTATTTTAGACATAAATGGCAAACCGCGTGGAACCCAGCATGCCATTCCATAAGCCAACGCAGCAAGTTTGTGGCCAGAGTTTAGGAAATACGGTATGTACGTCAAACACGACGTTTCTGTAACGTACGATAGGAAAATATACAGAAACAACACAATGCGTGCAAGCGGGCGGCCAGTGAGTGGGAAGATTTCCTGCGCGTACACGGGAATGTGCATACAAAGGATGGCGTCGGGTCAGAGGCAGACGCGAGGAAAGGTAACGGTTTTTTCTTAGCTGTCGTAGTGCCAGATGTGGTTAATACAGTGTTAGGACTGAGTCTATGATGTACGGATCCATTGTGTGGCGTGTGGATTTTAGAAGTATTGTACGGTGATTAATGCTATTACTAGTTAATTTTATCGCAACTTCGTATGAACGACGTCAAATTTCAACGTGGGAATATCGGTGCGCATTAGGAAGAAACTTTTCAAGCAAGATTTGTAATGATAAATGGAGTGATGGATAAGTTATTGGGTAAATCGAGTTGGGATAAATTGAGTGGCGATGGTTGTGTTGCCTAAATGAATCAGTCATTTTGACTTGCTAGCAATGTTGGAAGATTGTATATGTAGGCGGTGAACGGAAACTTTTGTAATCATACAAGGGCTTGTCACTGCAAGTAATTCCCATGTTCCAGAGGGTATCGTGCACGTACGACGGAGCAGTCATGGCAGCCGGAATCAAGTACAACTACTTCGTCAGCATTCAGAGCGTCAGAATTGGGGGTAAGCAATTTGTACGTTCGGTGAGGCATGTCACTGTTGGAAATAATTAACGTAAACCATGTGCATTGAAGTTATAGTTGGACTCGTACAAAATTTCGTAATTGTTACCCACATACATGTTTCTATAGCCATGTTACGAACCAACTGAAGAAAAGGACAAAATCAAAGTGAAGTACTGACGCCAAGGAACCCAACGTCCATTTTTTAACAGAGTGCCACAGAGAGCATTTTTATGACATCAGGTACGACAATGGTGATGGGATGCGAAGGAACATTCGAGTTACATAATTAGACACGACGTGCATAGAATTATACTTGTAAGTAAACGTGTGGTGTAAACGTACAACCGTATTAAAGACCAACTAAAAAAGGAGAAACGTAGATAGTCCGATACAAGTGAAACCGATTCCTACGTCCATATCTCAAACATCCACAACAGAATATTCTCACGACTGCATGGACGACACCGAGATTCAATACGAGGAAGAGACGGAACGTTTTCTTCAGTTGGATCATTTTAGGACTGCGAAAATCTCAGGTCATCACTTTTTCAGCAAATGCGGACCCTCCACTGTTCCCCTAGATGATATCAATGTGAATAGCCCCTTGGTTTCATAACGTTACTTGAAAATTTTATAAGCAAAATCTGTTCCGAAACGATGGTATCACTCATCAAATACGAAGTCCAACTACCATAATACGATCTGGGAACAATTCATAAATATCCATAATTCGACCGCAGGCCCCCCTGCATCTACGACGGAGCAGTCATCATGATAGCAACAGGCGGAATCAACAGCATCAAAAACAAAAGTTCATGGGCATGAAAAATAGTGTTTTCTCCCGGAGCAGATCTTTTTCAGGTATGGACGTAATGAACATAGACTTAGTGTTTTAAAAGCATCCCAGGTTGTTCGACAGGCAAGGCATGGTACGGGAAATTACAGCTTAATGAAATAAAAAAATAACTAAATAATAGAACCAATACCTAAAGACTGAAGATGATGTTACATTTTCTAGATAATTCCAGATTTAGATGAGATTTACCTCACACTCAGCAAGAATCTCTGCGTATATTGGCCAAAGTGCTCACGATTAATCACAGCCTACGCGTTGAACAATTGGAATACATTTTGCAAAGGCGGGAAAACCAAGCTATACCATACATGGACCGAAGGTAAATGTACATTCGTTTCCATGAAAAGTAATCGTTTTTCTGGAAATGGAGATCAGAAGTGCGCGTTGCTGGTGAGAGTTTATCTTATATCTTATATATCTTATATCTAGAAAATGCAGTGTTTCTCAGATAAAGATGAAAGATGCAATAGCTTTTTCAACTCAGATATGAGATAAAGATCTTTTAAGATAAAGTTATAGAAAGTCTGATAAAAGATATTATCTGAGTACACCCTGGAACATTTTATCTGCAGGTTGTCGGTGCGTGTTTCTGTGTGCATGTGGTATGGTAACCGTAGACCTCACTGCACAGTGCAGTGCACACAGCCGCACCAACGATACATCAATCGGCCAAAACTTTTCCACCCTCCCAATTCCCAATGCTGCCTCCGAGACCTGAACAGTGTTCCCTTAGGCTGCTTTCTTGTGTTTGGCTGGCAGCTGTTCTCATTCCAATGTGGCAGTTCCCAGCACAACCACTTTTCGCACCCTCACTAATGTAATACATACAGGTGTAGTGAATACTCATCCCTCCCCCTGCCTGACCCTGACCTCAGATGAGGTCAATGTCAGAAATGAACAGTTTCTGGGTTTGCGAATGCACTAACCAGCGCGAAAGCACAATTTAGAAAAACCAAAATAAAATTGCGACATGTATCGAAGTGCGACCCCTATTCCTGCTGGCCTCAGTCTCTGTACCCCCTCCCATTCTTATTACCTGCTAATCGCAGGTAATAAGTTTTCCTGTCAACTACAACGATACCTTCCAAAAACGATTTCATCCGGTTTCCATGGTGCTGAACAATCCAGTTGTGCCGCAAATTATACTGTAAAGAATATTGCCACCCGTATGGACCATCGCCGCCGCCTTTTATTGTCAGGAACGCCAATAATTAATAAATACGCCAAACTCCTAGGTGCCGAAATTCAGATTTGCCCGCGTTACAAGCCTCCAAATTTTTTTGTCAGTCGGGACCAAAGGGGGGGGAGTGCATCTTCATTGAAAAATGTTGTTAAATCCTATAAGGATTTTCCGGTCTTGAATTTTGAGGATGCTTCCATTATCCGTTAATGTAATGTCTCGGACCAAAAATTCGAAATTTGCTTTTGCGCTCCTAATAACGTTAGTATTTTAGAAATTCTAGAATATTGAGTTTGTAAGCCCTACGGATAGATCTATCTGCAGAAGACAGGATTGGAAGCAATTCAAGCGGTTTTTTCATAAATGGAAACCTTTAGGGATTTTTCAGTGCACACGTACCCCCCCTCCTTTGGTCTCAAAGTGATGAAAACTTTGATGGTCTGTAGCTCTTGCAAACCTGAAATTCCGCAAACCAACCTCAGAAGAACATCCCTTGGCTTTCGCATACAGAATCAGAAACGCATATGAGACAAAACGGGATAAAAACAGAAGATCTCTTTATTAGTGAAATTACTAAACGCTGGAAGCAGATGCCCAGAGGTACTTACGTAATCTCTCCTAGGAACCAACAACATTCAGAGAACTGACGAAATCATTAGCAGAAATCGAAAAACCAAGAGTACTGAGAACCACTGACCTTTCAAAAGTGAAAAAGAAACACCGATTCAAATCGTGTACACCAATCCATAACTGACAGGATTGATCGCAAATCTCACTGCACAAGTCGCTGCTATGTCCACATCACAGAACAAAATTCAAAAGAACTTGGAGAAAGGATACCTACGTCCACAAAATCCCCACAGAGGAGTGTATAATGAAAATTCATACCGAGGACGCCCAAATGGAAACTACATTCGAAACCTCGACAACAAGCAAGTATACTTTTACTGCAACAGTAGAGACCATGTCAAAGGAAGTTGCTTCTTTCTCCATAGAAGACCACAAGGTTCACAAAATCGCTAACGTCAGCAGCAACAACAAAGAAACGAGGTGGCCGGGCGGCGGGTCCGGAGAGTATGTGAGAAGGATAATGTGAAAAATTGTTTCAGAAGTCAAGGACTCCAAAAATTTAAACCCTTACGAATGTAAAATAAGGATTTCTACAACACGTTGGAACATTATATCCTTTCCATCCTTGGAGCTGTCGTTCCAATTACGCCAATAGTAACGGCGCTAGAAGTTCACGGAACTGTTTTCATGAGTCGTTAGTACGACTACAGTTACTTGCTAACAATAATGTTAGTCTTAAGGATGTGAATGGCAGAGATATTGTGTGTTTATGTGTAAATACTGTAGACTTCAGCATGGGCAACAAGAAACCGTTTCTAGCAGTGCCAGATTGCCAAATAGGTGTTTTATTAGGCAGTCTTTTATTTGGATCTGCAAGGTAGTTATATATTGCTATGCTAATCAGAAACTAACCAGTGCAGAAAAATTCTATTGCTCCGAGAATTTTGTTTGAAGATTAAATCGAAGGACTTTGTCTGGCAGTAATTCTACAATATTATAGAACAACGAGTACTTGAAAATAATGAGATTCAACAAAACGAACGTCATATGACGGAAACTCAAATATAAAGAAGAGTAGACGACGTCAGAAAACCGGCCGCAGTCAAGGTGGAACATGAGACGAGTGCCACTTCAGATTTTGAAGAGTGGGACATGAACTTTCACATAAGGGTCGCAACAGATCAGATAACTCAATTATCTGATCTGAAAAATGGCAGATAAAAACCGGCCAATCAGAATCTGATCTAATTTGTCCAGATCAGATAATCTTAAAATCCGATCTGTTAAAATCTGCGGATCTCCAGATAATCCGCGGATATCTGTAAGATAATGGACTATCCGATCTGATCTGATCTGTTCCAGAGTAAAAATCGATTATCTGATCTGATCTGATATTGCCCAGATCAGACTTCCGCTGTATCTGATCTGCGGATCATCTGGTTGAATCCGATCTGTTTCGACCCTTACTTTCACAAAACAATAGGAATCCGTGAACTACCAACTACAACTTCATCAAAAACAAACTTTGACAGTACAGACAGTTCAGGGTTAAAAGTAATGTTGTCAGAACATAGTGAAACAGAAACGAAAAATGAAGTCACCGAAACAACACGCTATGAAAAAATTCGTATTTCAGGATAAAAACGATACCACCACATTGTATTACAACAACAATGAGGAAGAAGTTGCGATACCCAAAGAGCATTTGTATGCTCGTCATCAACTTTTTGTAACCCAAATTTTATATTGTGGTCAAACTAGAAAAAATTATGGCCACTGTGGTGTGGGCTAAGATGGTAGAGCAATGGTAATATGTATAGTGTGTAAAGTGTATAATGTAATGAAGTGAGAGGTATTGGCTATGAGGGTAACCTAAAATCGATTACAAGTACCATACGGCACCCTGGTTCCCGTGATTGGATGCACTAGAGTAATTATGACTGATGAACAAGGAGTGCAATGAATAGGAGTTTATTGATGCTCAATTCTCGACCGCTAAACCAACTCTACCCATCTAGAGACTTGACAGAATCCCTAGGATGGCATCTCATATTAATACTCGATTATTAGCATAGAATCTAGATCACTACATACCCGCATTGTTCAGTTCATGGACCCGACAATCATCATCATAGGATATTTAGAACACACGCTACATCCCCCGGCAGGGTGTAGAATAAATAAGAACAGAGAGAAAAAAACGATACTGTGAGAGTACAATAGATTATCGCATTGTAGAGATCACATAATATCGTATCAGACTATAACAAAGTAATAAGTAACAAAAAAGTGAAGTACATCAGTCTTATAAATCATTGAACTCAACGAATATAATAAGAGGTAATAACTAAAGCGACAAGAACAAATGACAACAAAAACTGAAATACGTAAAATTAATATAGTACGTAACTAGATTTGTAGGCTCCTGAAGTCAACCATCAAACACAACACAGACAAAATGAATTATTGAGAACCTGGAAAATCTTGAGGCTGCTGACCCGTAGAACGCTTATACTCAGCAATACGAACAGAACATTCAGTAAAAGTATGACCAGTGGCAGCGCAACGCACGTAGCACGGTTTCAAGTTACAGAGGTGAGAGTTCCGTGGGTTAAGATGAAGATAGACATCAGGATAACGATGGGGAAGATCAATGTTGTGAAAAGGCAAGGGAGAATCGAGGTAGTATTCCGTGAGCAATTCGCGCATGTGAATGAGAGCGGCGGAGATTTTGGTACCGTTTCCCTTCAAGTAGACAAGACGATAACGATGTGGTACTTGGAAACGCTTGCTGTAGGCAGGATGAACGCCGACACGAACGTTGTAAGTAGATTGGATTTCCCGAATTGTCGTACCCTGCTCGCCAAGTAGAACGCCAGAATACCGCGAATCAACGACGAAACAGGTCACTTGATACTTGTCCTCGGGCTGAATCCAAATGTCAGCAGGAACTTCCCATGGTAAAGGGTACAACGGTGTAGTGCAAAGACATAGCAACGTAGCAGCCGTAGAACAAGTTTGTGAAACCGTCCTGCGTCGAAGTCGGATGTAGTCATCCAAAGACAGATCCATAGCGTATGATTGAGCGCTCATCGGCGTCAATGACAAGGCAGATTCCACTGCAGCAGGCTTGGCTGAATGAACGTGAAGATTCTGGTAAGCGAGAACTGACTCGGCAGAATCAGAATGGTCTTCTCGTAGTCGCTTAGTAGAATGAGTGACGACTTGACTGGAACACTCAGAGGGTGACAAATACTCCGTAGTAGGCTGCCCGGGCTCGATGATCATGACGACAGTGTCCGCTGCCTTGGCCGTAAGAATCCTCGTATTGTTAATTGTCTCCACCGCGGAAGTCATATTGAGAGAGCGGATTCGGTTCCAAGCAGATGGCGGGTACTCAGCCGGCGGCTGAACCGATAATAAAGTAGCTCCAGTCATATGCTCCAAAGTGGCAGTTCGGCAAAACGGACGTACACAGAGAGAGAGCTTGCTGCTGTATCAGAATTTCGAACAATAGAAGTGAGCTCCACATCAGCTACCTCAGGATATTGCTGCGGTAGGGCTTGAAGGTTGATGTCCACCTGCAATTGCGAAAGCGCGAGCTCAACCGGAATAGGATAAACTGGATTATGGGCCATGGTATTCAGCACTGGACGGGAATGTAGAAAGAAAAAACAATCAAACAAATGAAATACAAGTAAAGATATTCAAAAGAAAACCAGAAATGAATCAAATTAATCTCCCAAAATTGAACAAATTACTTCAATGCCAAATCGAAAACACAACACTCTGTAAATTCCAAGCCTCTTGAATCTCATCGATACACACATAATAGCCATGAACCAATTTCAAAATGAGCTCTAGCTCCATAGGCGAGCAATTAGAAATAATCACGCGTCGTGTTTTTTGGTTGAGTCTACCTTGATGACGAAAAACATCCAAAATGAGACTAGGCCATCCAGATAAAATAAAACGGAACCTTCCTGTTCCCGCGACGTTCGACATGACCTGAATGGATATACTTATACTCACTGAAATTCTTTGAACACACCAATTCGTTCCAAAATCAAGATAAGTCAGAAATACAGCAACCGAACAGTCGGTGTGGTACTGGAAAATTAAGATTCTAGAATCAAAGCAAAATACAAGAGGAAACGTATATTAAATTTGATTAATATGGTCATAGAACGGAGGGTGAAAGTACGTTTCACGTGGCCACAGAAAATTAAATCAAAAGTAAAAAAACTTACGTATTTTCACCAGTACGTACACTAGAAATAATAGTCCTGGCTTTCTTGTTCCTTGGGCTGAACGTTTTTGGCCATGCTCCTTGTTGTCACAGTCCGTGACAATGGTAATTTTGATGTAGCTTTAGAGCAAGTTTTCCTTGTAGAAATGCCTACAGCGTTCTTGAGCTCTTCCACCACTACTGGGCCGATAGGTACGGATGTAAAAAGAGCTGATTTAGTCATCTTGGCCTTTTCGATAATTTTTTCAAGTTTCCTATCCTCCTCGTCCGTTCCAAAGCTCATGTCACTTAACGCCTCTTGAAAAGCTGCTCGACTGCGGTTTGCATAGTATTCGTATTTTTGAATGACGAATTCAGTGGCTGTGACAGGCTCGGTACCTAAGACTTGGGCTCAGCTGCTAGCAATAGGCTCTGGTGACGTTCCAGATTGGGCAGGCTCAGTATTTAAAACGTCATTCACATCCTCAGTAGGTCGTGATCCTGAAAGAATGTCAGGAAAACTCAAAGGTGAATGAATGTCCTCGCCAAAAATAATAGATTGGTCTGGTATGGAATGGACTCGGCTATTTTTATCAGAGGTTAATACTACTGTAGTTTAATCACCCAAGTCCATGCTGTCTTGCTCTAGGGTTGATACGTTCATCTCAAATCTCGGTATGGAGTCGTCATCTATTAATTGATCCTTGTCTGCTTGAACAACAATGGGGCTGGTCTCGTGTGATGGGCCAGCCAACTCTCTGGAATCGGTTACATCAGTCATGTTACTTCGCCAAATAATTCATCAGCTCTCGCCCGCAGTTGCTGCTGATTGTACTCTCGAATAGTCTGATTTATTTGATGCTGATATGCAGTATCAGTAACTACGATGACTTCCTGATTGCTTTGACTTGATTCATGCTTTACTTGACTTTCATTCATATTCATGGCCCTTGTTACCTCAGGTGCCAAATGAAAGTCTTCCAAAAAATTCAAACTTTTTTCCTTTAAAATTGAATCAGTGAAGGATTCGAAGCGAGCTGTTTCATCACGGGTGAAATCATTTTCTCGAGTTCCTGGAGTAACTGCACCCGGCTCGGGCGGTGCACGTGCCCTACTGCGAGTACTTTGTGCAGGTCCATCTTGAAAATTTTCTATCCTCACGCGTCGAGGTCGAAACTCGGTGTCATCATCTTGAGGGACAGTACTACCAGAAGAGGTTCGCGACTACTCCTCCAGCGGTTGTCCACGTGGGATGACAGACTCCTGATTTCTTTCCTGGGCGTCGACTTGTCCAGCTATTCCGCTTCTTGACTCCAGTACGGGTGGATTCGTAAAAATCGGCGAATCAAAATGGAAAGGCAGGTATCCTTGTTGATACTCCTCGCCTAATACTGAATGTGTGCTGTACACACATGTTTTCGTATCTTGTCCATCTTGATTACATGACTTCTGATTTTCCACCACTGGTTTAACCACAGGGGTAATAAATGTCTCCGTTATATTGGGTTTCGGTTCGCCGTCTTTGACTCCGGGAAAATAAAATTGAATTGGATCCTCAAACGGCTTCATGTTGTCCGAGCTAGCTTCTCGAATAGTAGCTTTCTTAGGATCATCAATAGCTTCTTCACGGTAAATGACTTGGGACCTTTCTTCTCGATGACAAGATAAGGGCCGATCCAATAGGGTATAAATGATCTGTTGTCGAATACCTTCAAGTATACCTTATCTCCGATTTCGAAATTTACATATTTTCTTCCCTGGTCATATTTGGCCTTTCTTTTCTCCTGGGCTTCTCCAGTCTTCTTGTTGGCCGCGAGCACAGCTTCCTTTCTCTGGTCGGCACGTTCACATGGTGAAGCTTCTAGTTGTGGTTGAATAATGGGGAAAATACGATCGGCTCTAACTTCGGGTTCCCAACCTTTCGCAAGCTAAACTGGGGAATATCCTGTTGCCTCGTTTACTTTAGAGTTCTTTGAAAAGCATGCTTCCTTTATAAAATCATCCCAGTTATCACGATTTGTATCGACAAACTTAGCCAGACAGCTAGCCAGACGCCTTTAGCGATCGGTTTCCTCTTTCCACGGCTCCGTTTGATTGAGGATGGTTGGGGGAAGTGTAGATTGGCTTCATTCCATCTTCTTAAGAAACTCCTGGATCTTGTCAGCCTTGAAATTTATTCCATTGTCCATGATAATTGCAGCAGGCCATTGCCATTCATAAAGTAGGTACTTAGTTAAGATCCGAATTGTGTCATCTGCTGTTGCTGTACGAGTTGGAAC
>WJFA01002323.1:0-16445 GCA_009870155.1 Pseudobourletiella spinata | reverse complement strand
GACCAAACGACGTATTCAGTCTCTTTGCTCAAGTACTCTGTGAATCCCATGGCCGTCTCCATGGTTACATAATCCGCCAATGCCGCATTAAAGTAGTCATCGATGAGCCTAGCCCTAGCAACAGCCGGTAACACTTGAGGGTTGCTTTTCAGCTGCTGCTGTAAGGCTGCTGTAATGTCATCATCGTACAAGACCCTGTAGTACCCTCCCAAGTAAGGATTCACTATGACCCAATCATCAGACTTGAGCCCAGAGCGGCCAATCTCGTTATCACCCGGCAAGAACTGCTTTACGAGCACGTCCTTCTGCAGCCACACATCTGGACGAGTATTGCCAAAGTCGGGGTTTGAAATAGATTTTATGCTCAGTGGGACCCACCAGAGCTCTTTTAGGCTTTCTGGTTGAGTCCTATTGGTGCGGAATTTTTCCTGCGAAAATATAAGCCCTACATTATCCCCTCCCTTGGAAACCCGCACGAGAGGGTAACCCGGTTTCAGAGTGTAAGTGTCCATGATTTCCTTGATTGTCAGGCCACCGTCCAGCGGGTTGTCCATGGAAGCTTGCTCATCAAGAATTTCGAGAAGATCGTCAGTCACCGTATTATTGTAAGCATAACTCTGGAGGTAGCGCTGAAGCGCACGTTGAAGTGTAGAGAGTCCCAGAATACCCTCCATCATCCGGATAAGGCATGCACCTTTCTTGTACGTGATTTTGTCAAAGTCACCAGTAGACATCTGATTCGCAGCGGTGTCATTGACAACGGGATGAACGTTGGGACCAACGTCAGCCTGCATTGCACGTTGAACTGTTTCGGAGAAAAACCAATCGCGGGGCTTAAATTCAGGGGCAACTGAGTCAACGCCGAGGAAGGAGACATATGTGGCGAAGCCCTCGTTGAGCCAAAGGTGTGTCCACCGTTTGCAGGTAACCAAGTTTCCAAAATTTTGGTGGGCAAGTTCTGTAAACGTACACCACAATGTTTGGAATTACCGATCTGGGGAACTTTGTCTAACTGTAAATGGTTTAAGTTGAAAGAAAAAATTATGACCGTTTACCGTGAGATATGACTGATGTAATGGAGTAGCGGTCAGCCTCCGTTGTTATGTTGTCTTTATACAGAAGAAGTCTCTCTCTGTATGTATTAGCTCCCCAGTTCTCCATGGCTCCCGCCTGGAAATGCGGAATCGCTATGGAGTCCATCTTAGGCAACGGATAGGGCGTTTTGAAAAAGTCCTCGTAGAAACTCAGTACGTTGGCAGCAACTCGGGCCGCGTAGACACCTTGGTCTGATTCGATAACATGACGTGGTGCCCAAGTTCGAACTGGTTTTCCACCCAATAGTCTCGAATCCGCTACTTCACTCTTGTAATCTGATACGATGAAAGCGACCAGGTATGTGGACATTGTGACAGTGGTATTGTAGTGATCCCAGACCCAACCTAAATAACAGACAGTTCGATCACATTTCTAATAGTTTATGCTACTGAAATGGGTTAAAATTCATAAAACTGGAAACTTAATTCTTGAAAGGCTTGGAATTTTTTATTTGATTACTATAAAAAACCCGACAAATTGTCAGCATCATTTATAGTACACCTAACCATCCCTACCATGTGGATGTGATTGGTTTCATAGTGTGTTATGTTGAGAAGAGTAGATTGGTCTGATATCTACCGACACCTAACACAAACATCCTTGCGGATCGTAGACTATTACCCACTATTCATTAATATCGTCAGATAAACGCCCAGTGGGTGGGTAAACCTTTCCCATGTACAGCAATGTATCTTTGCATAACATTTCGAAAAAGTCCGTCTAACAACTTAATCACCCCATTAAAGGACAGCCCCTACAAAAAATTTCATTAAGTTTTCCCACTTTCCGATTTCCAGATCCCTCCAAAACCAACCCGAAACTCCTTTATTACTCCCACATTCCTTTGAAAAACTCTGAAAAACTTCAAAAACGCGACCTGTACACAACAAGAATAATGGAATCAAGTTAACCCCGTTTTTCAGTCTACCCCATTCCGCCGTCCTTACAACCTGCTCATCCTGGGTAAAATAATTGAATAAGAACTATATTCAAGAGCTTGAAGGTATAGAAAGATTTCAAAAAACAAATATTGCCGGGCTCACCTTTTAGACCAATGATGGGCTCGGTCTGGACCAAGTTCATGTTGCTAATCGTGTGGTAGTTGTTTTTCCGTCCGATGCTGACATCAAACGTCGCCTTCAGGTCCGGTTCGTCGAAGCAAGGAAATGCTGCGTAGAAAATCAAGGCCATCAGTTTTGGACCTTAAAAGTTTTTCTGTATGTGCAAAACAATAGACAACCTTTACGTGCATCAGTGCTTTCAAATTGGGTCGTCGCGAGGTATCGCATTTCCTTGGTCACTGGGTCCGTGTAGTTGCTCAAATAAAGGCCGGACAGCCGTTCCCGGGAAACGATGGAGGTGAAGGCGATGGTAAGCGTGTATTCTTTGTCCGTTTCTAACATTTGATCCAAAATAATCTTGTAAATACCGTCGTTACTAGAGTATTCTCGTCGGGTGATCCGAACACTCTCCTCTGCCTTCCTTCGGTTCCTGATCTGAACAAATTCATCCTGGATATCGATCTCAACGGCATGAATGTGAACCTCGTCTGTGGGCTTTTCGACTGCAAAAGTGATTTTCACAATCCCTGGTGCCGTGAACTGTTCACCGGGAACGCCAGTGTCCTCAAGGATCGGTCGAATGAAGAGGATGTAATGTATTGGGCGGATGCCTTGGCTTAATTTCGGTGAGGGCTTCAATGCTTTTCCCTTAAACTTGTCTTTGGGAATGTTCTCGTCGTAAACTCTCTGGTAATCCCGGTCCTGAAGAATATTGGTCAAATGGGATAGTGTAGACTCGAGTTGGAGCGGGGGAATGGCTGCAAAAACACCAGCAATTATTGATAGCACTATCAAAGCTGTTGTGAAAATTTTCTCCATGTTAACAAAACTGATTTATTATTCAAGAATTCTTCACTGCGAGAGAGAAGACAACATTTTCAGAAAAGGCTGTCGTACCAATTGAAATCGAAAGTAGGAGCAGGTGCATTTTGAAGACGGTCTATATACATTTTTATTTTGAGGAGCCCCGTTAAAACGGTCTCCTTTTGTATGAACCGTTAGAGGTCGAGTTTTGGGAGATTATTTGCTGGACGCTTCATGTTACCGTAAGATATTCATCTTTGTAATGAGTTCACCGTGAGTCAGGTGCCATTACATTCCCAAATATGTTAAGCTGGACAACTATTCGAATCTACAACATTGTATGATTGTTACTGAACCTGTAATTACTCATTTACCGTAGGTTACGCCCTGGTTCTTCACTGACCTAGACGAAGGTAGTGTGAATTCTTTTTCAGAAGTTACACGTGATGAAAAAATGAAACAGTTAATCATCAGCTCCCCGAAATTTTCCATTCATATTATTTTACAGCACATATCAACTCAAATGTGATTCGAACGATAAATTCTAGAAGATTTACTGCATTATGCGAAAAAGGATGGGTGGGGACAATTTTTTAAAGTTAAAAACATCCCTACTTCCCTGTAAGTCAATACAATTAAACATGCAAAATTAATCTTTCTTCTTTTATCTGGATATAAACAGGACGCTCAGGGTGGTCCGGTAATTGAGTTCGTTATCATCCAGAGCAAGTTGCACTCATATCCGCTCGTAGGTCATGGAACTCACCGTGACTGCTAGAACGACGTAAGCCAGTTCTTTGTATACTGTCAACTGTCACCCCACGCATTCACGAAATAATTTCCACCGGCTTTGCCTCATTCATAGGTGCTATTAGAGACAATATGTTGTAGCCTTACAGGCGTTTTTAAATTTTTACGATCAAGTCAAACTAGTTGAAAAAACCGGAGCACTGCCTTGAAGGATTAGGATCCCATGTCAGTGTTTCAAGAAGCGGTCGTGGCCGAGTGGTTAAGGCGTCTGACTAGAAATCAGATTCCCTCTGGGAGCGTAGGTTCGAATCCTACCGACCGCGAAGGATTTTTGCCACTTAAAAAAATTCTATACAGCCTACATTTGAATTACGTGTTGTTTATTTTTGGCAAAAATCACAGCCAATACAAGGAAGATGTACGAAGTGAGGCGTAACTAATCGTCTACATGAGAAATGATGCCAGTTTCCTCTTGTGTCATCTTCCGCTTTCGTCGAATCCCGTGTGTGTTGGAGCGGTGACCATCAAAATGAAAGAGGAGTTATATATATGGATTTAAGGACATAGTTTTATGTATTTTCATCCGAGTCACACTTCCATTTTTATCGCACACCGACGTGTGGCGGATGTATGTCGTGTTCTCGCCGAATGTTTTGAGTCATCCTGAGATCTCACACTGCTTAAATATTGTAATTAAAGCCGACACAGGGGGAAGATCCGAGGGATACGGTGATAGCGATAGTGAACAGGTTTTAAAGGGAAAATTAAAGAAAGCTGTGAACACGAATTGAGTGTAGTCATTATAATGTAAGCCCAAAAGGGTATAGGGCCCTGTGACTATGCTGCTACAGGATGACCTATTTGCGTTTGCAACTGTTCGAAGCTGTTAGAAAAACACTGTGAAGCTAATACTTCAACGGAGTATAGCTAAATGCGTAGCTTCGTAGCAAACACACTCATGCATACGACGCTGTTGTTGGAAGGGGCTTGCGTTTTGCGTTGTTGTGGGGTGCCGAGTGAATACTGTACAAGTGTGAGTCGGATTTGGTATGCAAAGGTTTTTGCAACAATGAAGTCATATAATGTTTACCCAAGATTTCCGCTCGCGAGCTCGTCCACAACAGCGTATTATACAAGCGGACGGGCCTGCAAACCTGCAAAAGCCTTGACTCACTCTGAAAGGAAGGTGGTTGGCAAAATATTATTACCTACTCACAACTTTAGCGTGCCTTTCAGTTCGCATTTGACGTTCACATAGGCACCTCACACAACCAGCCCTCGTCGCCAAAAAAGTCATGAAGTTTTCACCAAGTGTTCTTCCACAATCATCGCTACTACTAATACTACTACTGATCACTACAGTCTCAGGTTGTACCAGAGCGCGCAATCAGACCAGCAAAAGCTACACTTCTATTTTTCTTCCCCACGCAATGGGGAGTGTCGAACTTTTGGTGAATAATAGGTTCTTTCCGTGATTTGTTTTTCCAGCTCTGAGATGTTATCGGTGCTGGTATGAGGAAGGGAGTGCAAACTCCATAGATGACTGCGAATCGGACCCAAAGGAACAGCACTTGATTAATGTCCCACCGTACCCGGTCTGGTCCAGGCACCCCAGTGTATTGGGCAGCTATGCTGCCAATTTCACAGGTAATTCTATAACGACGTTTGCATGACTCCGGGATTATTTTTAATACAGTTTTTTCCTCTCGCCATGGGAGTATTTCACATCAATAACTTCTTTCCCAAGACCTATACTAGTTTTCCTTATATTCTTCCCGCAGGCATTTTCACAGTTGGCGATGAGGCAAACTACAACAACAACAATAACAATAATAATAATTACAATCGGCAACTGAATAACTTTGGCCTGCCAGTGTGGTACACGTATTGCATGAAAGTGAGTGGGAAGTCATACGGGCGGAACGTCATCATTAGGGACGCCGCCTGGTCCAAGTCTCCGGATGGGGCAGGTTTATGCGAGGAACGGCTCCCGGGCAACATTAATATACCGGGCTTGACTGAGGTCCAGACTTGCTATTGCAACCAGCCGGACGGGTGCAATGGGGCTGGATCACTGGCGCTAAGCTTTGGTGTGGCTGCCATGGCAGCCTTACTTGGCTACATTCATAACCTCTGAGAGTTACAGTACGTGTATTAGCCTTCGCATTTTTGAATTGTTTCATAGTATTGTTATAATTTCCCCATTGTGTATCTTCCAAACAGTATTTGTCCTTGTTTGCTAGAATCAGAACCTTCCTCTAACCTTTCTGCTATAAAATTAGTAATAGTTTCAAAAAGGAAGATGGACGGTTCCAACATTATGATTCTTGTGCACGTGATGACAACAACTTTGGATTTACGATGATGTACATTGCGATCATTTTATTAATTGTAATCCTCCCGGGGTTACTTATGTACAGTCCTGGTGACAGTTGTGTCTGTGATGTGGGCAGCTTCCTTCCGATTCATACATACAGAAAAGTCGGATCACTGAGAATAAGTCTGTGGTTACGAACTAATAATGATAATAAAAACTAAAAAATATAAATATTCTGCATTATGCGTAGTCCAAGGTATCTAAATTACTATATATGAACATATTTGAGGAGTACAAAAGAAGTTGTTTTCAATTTAGCACTCATAGTAACACTATCAAGTTCAAAATCGCTGAGTAAAAGTCCCAGATGGCTTGTAGTCGAGTGGCCGGCGTAAATTTCTTCCTCTAAAACAAACAATGAGGAGGTTCAGAACAATGTTGAGGCTGAAGAACACGGAAAATTGGTCGGGTTTCATACAGAACATATGACATGTAACAGGGACGACGTGCGCTCTACCTTGTTGGAGTTGTGAAGAGTTTGTCCCTCCCGAACTCCGAAGGTCCAGAAGCCTCATTGAGTAAATGATCCGTTTCGAGTAGGATATCTAAGCAGTACATCATCCGCTGTATCTGAAGAATGAGCAGGACTTCCCGCCAGTCAATAAAGTCCTGCGGGGCATATCGATTCACTTCTGCTTCCACATCCTATGGCATAAGATTATTGGCGCTTGAGTAATAGTATTTGATTTGTGTACATAATCATCGAGGAACAACGAATAACCAAGTGTCATACCCTCAGAGCAATATCGTTTGTCCAATCGCTCTCACTTCCATCTCGCTCTAAGAAGAGCATAAATATAGGTGGGACGGAAGGAAAATTCATCCCGACCAATACGAATGCATTTAGCCGGACTGCACAGGAAGAAAGCAAAGTTCACATGGCAATTCACGATCGTTTCATGAATGAGGTAGATTTTATGGCTACTATTTGTGTTATTAGAATATACCTCGACCTCGTTCAACAACTGCTCTGAACAGCATATCTTTCAATTCCGGATTCGCGTCCAACTTTTTCGTCCTGAGGAGTGAGCGCGCGACTTGTTGCATGTGAGTATCGCCTTGCCACGGCAATGCTTCCCAGGATACAAAATTAGTAGAAATCTTAGGGGGAAATTGTTGTCTCACTCCGACCGGGATGGACAGATTCCTAGATTCTGGTAGAGGTCATCATTATTTCGAGAGCAATGTCGTCAGCAATACGAAAGAATATAAACATTAATTTTTCACAATTAATGGGGTTTTACCGATCGCTTGGATCTGCGACCAAAGCTTCATCTGGTTTCTCAGTCTCTCAAATAGCTTTTGTACCGTCGTTTCGATTTTCATGGAACTGTACTTCACACTGGGTTCAACTCTACGGCAGGATGAGAATGATGCATCCTCTTGGACCTGAAAAATCAAGAGGAATGCGTAAAATTCTTTAGTTCAGGAGAACAATTTTTAATTAAGGTTGACTTACTAATGCCGGAAAATTAAGTCCAGCAACTTTCTGCGCCCAAATGTAAGGTCGACCTAACTCAGGGACCAATTCCGAGAAATTATCCACCTCTGCTTTCTGCAGGTAGAAGTGAGTGACGGGATTGGGAGAATCCATCCCAGTATCCTCGGGAAATAATCCTGTGAGTATGCTATCACTCTGATGGAGCATACTTAAAGGAAAAACCGTAACTATCTTTTAGTCTTGTCCACTGAAACCTTGATACATTTTCCCAATCTCCACTTACGGTGGTACTTTATGACTGAAGACTCCTCCGTCAATTCTGGACTTGACGGTCACGATCTGAAGTTTGGTGGCATAGGAAAAATGTATTCTTAGGCATTCCCCACCTGTGAAAATGAACTGATGAGATTACTTGGTTCATCACAACACCGCAAGAAGCTCCAGGAGTGGTCAATACCAAATTAAAAATCTGTGCTAACTTACTTGGGATTTTCAGAGTCCATTCGACGTACAAAGGATGAACCTGAACTAACTTTTTCTTCAGATTGAGCCTCGTCACGGCAGCCATACTTCCTTTTCTGCTCTTTCTTGATTTCCGCCTGTCTGAAAGCTAAACACATCAAAATATAATGCTAAGCTAATCATTCTCTCGCTAATTTTAAAGTAATCATGATGCAAGAATGACTCACTTCTCCATCCGCGTTCTCATTCTCATCCACGTCACACTCCATGTCAGAATCTGATTCCTCCTCGTGGTGTTCCTCACTCGTTTCATCTTCAACATAGTCTTTAGCAGTATCCACATCTCCACAGATTTGGACGGAAAACTCTCCACCACTAAGTTCTGTAGAACAGCACATTCTGATTCAAATCTCCCCGATTCACAAATATCAAATCATATTATGCACTTACTCAGGGCATCTTTGTAAGCCGACGACTGAACGAAAAGTACATACAGCGGCACGGGCAAGTAGTGGGACGTCTGAAGTTCCCGTCGCTCCTTCCATAGGTTCATTCCGAAGAATTCTTGGACCGGCTTAGTGGACTTACGGAATCAAAGATTTTGAAAATTTGAGCTCGTGGACCACGCAGCAATAAATTACGAAAATCCAATTCGAACTCACCTCTAACACAGTGTTAAGTAAAGGGCGTAGGCTGTCTAGTTTTTTTCTCGCGGACTCTATACTTCCGGAAACGTTATCTTTAGCCTTCTCCAGTTCTACGCAATGATTTGTCAACTCCTGCCTCAAGATAAACTCGTACTCCAACCTTGCAATCCTCAGAAAATGGTCGTTATATTTCGTGAGTTCCTGGGAGAACAGCAAGAGTACACAAATTAGTGATATGTAGACTTGAGACCTGTGTGATGAACCTAGTTCACTCACCGGTTTTGAAATGTTTGGAGGTGCTTCTTGATAGAATTTTTCAACTGGTATTAGATCGATTTCTTCGTCCTGACCCCTGCACAGAAAAAGATAGAATAGCAATTGTGTTTGCAGGGCATTGGGCCGAGCCTCGCCCCATGCAAATTAATTCAGTCACACTTACTTATAACTCTGAACAGCTTCAACTTGTTTGTTCAAATGTGTAGCCTCGTAGAGGAGATTCTGCAAGAGCAGATGATTTCCATCTACTTCCTGTCTGCACTTAAACGCATCATCTTTGACCAGTTTGAGCCGAAGTTTTGATATACGATTCAGCTGGCGCAATTTTCCAAGCAAGAGTATTCCTTCGCATTTCAGCTCTTCGAGTTCCTCCTAATTTCAAATTAAGCGAAATCTTTAGACCTTAGCGACGGAATAACCATAAAGGTACCCAAATTCGTTCATGATTTACCTCTTCGAATTTTCCCGACTTCAACTCCTCTATATCTTTGAGAACCTCCTGAAAGTCTTCACAGGTATACAAAAACTCCCTCTCATCTTCCACATCAGTTGAAGCCGCCAACTGGTTTTCGTACTTGATAACGGACTAGAATACGGATAAAAATCGCCTGAATTAAAGTCATATTTAGTGATGAAAATTAAAAATTTATCTTGATTACCTCATAAATTTCCTTCTTGTCCAGCATGATCTGGGCAGATTGATCTGGATTCAATGTTTTCGCCACATTAGATTCTGATGACAGTGGATCCTTGGCAGGGGCCGCAGATGACGACTTGCTTGTTTCGGACTTCTGGCTGCTCTTCTTATTGGAGCTATCGGTACTTCGGGAATCCTCTTTAGACATTCTTCGGTCATTATCGCGGGATCTGCTATGAGTACCGGACTTGGACCTCGGCCGGTCCCGATCCTTCCCACTATCCCTCACCATTCCTTCTGCAATTTCACCCTCCTCTATCTGATCCGCCTAGGCAAAAATTTCCAGCACATTAAATTTCCAACCCACCACCAAAAGGAGTGCAACATAAAGACCCAAACAAAATGTGCACCCACCCTCAGGTCTATACTTGAGTGTAAGTACAAAGCAAGAAATTTAAGACTTCCTGGCACATGATTTTTACATGGCATCATTTCCGTCATTTAGGATCAATACATAGCATTTATTACGATTTTACAGTGCTCCTCCTGTTCCTTTCGCGATGAGTAAGTTTTAGTACGTACAAGCGAGTACATTCTCACATATTTACATATTGGGAAGAAATCACCCGAGACACGAGGAGTCTGGTGGCGAGGATTTTAGAGCAACTAACTGAGAAATTTTGGCCCACAAAAGTATACACAAAGAAAATTCCAAAGTGTAGGTTAGGTGACTGCTGATAATGTGACATACCTGTCGACAGGCCAAGATCCTTGTGTGCACTTACAATCACAGAAAGCTATACAAGCCAGGTGAAGTACCCCTCTCTGGATATATTTTGCCCGTCACACAGACAATGCACTTAATCTCGTGTTCAATGTGTTGGAACAAAACAGTAACTCGACTCTTTAATTTCTCTATTTCTCCCTCCCAAAAATATTTCCGCTTCGAAGGCATTCGACAACAAACAACCAGGTGGAACAACAACAGCACAGTTTATAATTCACTGTCAAGTGGACCGTATCAGTTTTCACAGAACCGGCGAAAAAACCGCATACTATAACAACCTCGGGTCTAATAAACACAAGTCGAATTGCACGTCACCAAACGACGCGCTAAACATACAAAACTTACCATTCGCTAAATGTTAATTTAGCTTGCAATGCTCTGTATTGTGCTGAAGTACAGTCTGCTGATCAGCATTAGAATCTTCTACCTTTTGTTAACATCAAAATAATGCGTTTTCACGAGCCGCCAACTGGATTCCCTTTCCGTTCCCTCGTTCCTCTCGCAAGAAATGTGTAGTAAGCTTCGGTCCCTCGACTTTGCTACAAGGAGTGCGAAGGACTTTTCAAACGAGGAAGGATTTCAAAAATAGCGCGCTCACGAGCATCCCGTAGGGTTCCTTGGGCGTGAGAAATATGGTTCCGTATACGAAACAGTGCAGTGCATCTAGTCAGAAGAAACGTGCACAGGAATGTCATACACTGAGCACTCCAAAGATGTTTACTTTTGACGGACTAATCCATTCTAGAAACTCTGTGAGCCATACCATCTGAGTGCAATGAACTGCATTGAAATTCTATCATGGTCATCCCAGGTAAAGCATGCAAAAACGGGCGGCATTGTCAAACATAATTATGTGATGGAGAGAGTTGCTATAGAGAATTGCCAGGCGTGGGCGCGATATGGGTAAGCTCCTCTCTTTTTTTCCGTAAACTCCCCGTCACCGTCGGTAATGCATTAATGAGATTGCTAATACTAAACATTTTCAATATGACGAGAGTACTTACTCCACCGCCCACACAAAAGTTTTCTGCAGGAGAAATTGATCGGCAAGGTTAGTATTTAAGTGAGTCATGATGAAAGTCCTTGGAATTGAATAATTCCCTGTCCAGCGATTTGCTTTCCCAGGTAATCAACTTATTTTCCTACGTCAGTTTTGCATTGTGTTTACCAAAAGTTAATGTACTTCAACTTGAAAATATTGAAGTAGTTAGATCTATAGCTCGTGTGTCGTACCCTTCAGTTTTGTGGCACTGGTACTTTTGATCGTCATTATAGAACGTTGTTTGGAAAGTCCGGGAGGCCAGTTGAGGTTTAAAAAGAACAATTAAAAGAATTTTATAGCCGCACATGTAGTTTTTTAAGTGATCCCGATTGGTGGTGGGTGTTGGAGTTGCCACTTCTGTCATTGAAAAAAGAAAGTCAGAGGGTTTAAAATTGGTTCTTTGCACCCCCCGTGACATTATAGGATTCTGGAAGCCCACAAGCTGACCCAATTCAACTTTATTATTGCTGTCAACTCCAGGTTGAACTATTCTGAAACTGTGAGGAGATTATGGTGCCCCAGTACAAAAGTGTGACTCGAAAATAAACTGTGCGCTCTTTACAGTCCCTGTTCGACCTCAAAATTTCTCCACAGGGAGAATGCGAGCCCGGGCAAAAATATTCCAGTGATAATTGTAGATAGGAGGTTGATGCCATGATTGTCTAGCACTGGCCACCCAGATATGTGTCGAATGTTCGGCCCAGGGATCTCATGCAGTGTCCCTTTCTCATCCACGCCTGGAAAGAAACAAAAAATTTTTTTACTGACTAGTTGATGATAGAAAAGTGTGAGCACTGAAATGTAACCTGAAAATTGTAGCGTAGCACCCAGTACAGAATCGATAAGGCTACCCACGAGCCCGCCGATACCGCCTGCGATTACAAGTGGCCACTGAGGGGGGCTTTTTACTAGGACATTGGCGTCTGCAGTTAGAATTAGACCCAGGTAATACCCCAGGCCTACAATTAGTCCTCCCAACAGACTAAATATTAAGCCAGGCAATGTAACTCCGCCGTTTGTTCCTTTAGGCACCTTCCGTAGAGTTGTAATCAGTCGGGGAGACGCAGACCCAATGACTGTCCCCAATTCCGATGCCCATGTGTCTCCATTGGCGCAACTGAAGGCTCCTAGAATTCCGATTCCCAGCCAAGATGCTCTGTAATTCTCCTGGAAGTTAATGGGGAGCTGGCCGTAGCCCACGTCGAATATGTACAAAATTGCCAATTCTGTTGCCATTCCGCCATTGCACAGTACTTGTATCCAATTTCTTTGTCCACCTTTAACGCAACAAACAACATATTGTTAAATATTGAACTAATCAAGACAAATTATAAACACAAACATTCGACTTGACATGCTCACCTTCCTTAAAATCAGTTTCCAGAAGTCGTTTTTTCTGTGACCGAAATTTTGTGGCCTTTGAACTGGAGACAAAAAAGGTGAGTAGAGCTGCTGTAAAGCAGTAACTGCTCACTGTACAAAAGAATCCGACCGGAAACGCTGTAAATAAGAAAGAAAATTGATGAAACCTGCCTAGAAACCGCCCTTCACAATGGGAAACAGGAGGTACGGCTAACAACTGACAAGTACACTGCTGTCAAAAGTGTCAGACTCCTTCCCTCATGTACCTGCCATAGGAATTCTGGCTGAATTACAGATGAGACTCCCGCCTTTGGCAAGGGCAAGGAGATCCAAGGGGGAAGGGAGCTAAAAATATTTTACGAACCCAGTAGAGCGCCACTCCCACTCAGGCTCTTCTTCCGAAGTCCGTGCAGTATAATCACCACGGGAATCCCAATGGACAGCAACCACCGACTTGGAGTGACGTTTTCTCGTCCTAAACATTAGTAAATCCCAGTTCCGTTTCAGCGTCACCCACAAAATGCATATAACATGTGTCAATCTCCGCTCGGAACGAACACTTCTAAGAATAAATTATGCACACGATGCAGAAGATCAGTCATTAAAAAACTGAAATCATGTGACGGTTGGTGACCTTACAAAATGTGTCTACAATGTGCTAACCACTTGAGGACTGAAAAATTTTCCAAAGAGAACTAATTACTCTCAAAGTATGATTGAAAGAAACTCTGTGATTCTTTCAGCCATTAACACCTCCAACGTAAACGACTGGATGATCAAATCCTACTATTAAGTTGACCATGGAAATGCATACGTGACTGTGAATGCCCTGCGGGCCACGCGGAAAATCCGAGTTTAACTACCTCCAAATGTTCCGTACCTTCAATTTCATCATTTGCGGTTATGAGTCGAAGAAAATAATTCAGTCCCCAGAATATCACTGTGAGCGGAAATATTACTGCCGCGGCTAGAATCGGTAAAAAACTTGAACTCTCTTTCCGACCAATTTTCACCGTTTCCAACTTCATTTCTTCCTCTTAATTTCAACTATACCACTGAATCACATAACCGGAATTTTCGCAATCGCTTTTCGAGCTGCAGTCACATACAAATTATCAAGACACGGACTTTAGCCGCAGCGTAAGCACAGGGTACACTCAAACATAGCCCACATACGTGTTGCCTAAGGCGCTCAGCTGTTTCTGCTTGGGCTCTCCCCATACAATTGTTCCCATAGATGGGCATTTTAAGAACCTTCCTTTCTCATTGTGACTCTAAGAAGCATCAGAATCGGGCCAAACCGCGCATGTAAGTATTTCCAAGTACTACCCTGACCTCTCTCAACTGCTCAGGAATTAATTTTGGTTTCCTCTATCTTCTTCTCACATTAGTTTTAACCTGTTTGAAGCTCAGAATAGTAATTTGAACAATCTTCTTTCATATATATATGGATGAACATGATGATAAAAATGAATCCCGTTATTATGATAATGATAATTTAAATTTAATATTGTAAAATTTTGGCGGTTTAATATTTGATTGAGGATCCTCGTACTGTCGTACTCCGTGTAACCGCTGTGCAGGCTGATCATATTTTGCGCACAGAAACATGATAAAATACGTAGTTAAATTTCTTTATTTACTAAATCCATTATTGACACTTTGGCGCCAGTGATACACGGTAATATCAGCAGACCCAAAAATGCAGGAATTCTATAGGGACGCAGGACACTTGACTCCTCAGACCATAGAAGAATTTTTGCTGCTACGGATACTTGACATTAAAGTCGGCAGTGAAATGCGCTAACCTCACACTAGGGGGATTATTAAACAAAAATTGCGAGCTAACACGAATCTTGGAGCGATAACATTTTGGCATAGTTAAATAAAATCTTTACGGCAATAGATTCGTAACAACCTCAGTGCGCGCTATTTACAGATGTGCAATTCAGTTCTTGTACCGAATTCCTGAGTTCCAGATTCCTTTGACTACTGACAAGGGTCATTTTTCACATATCAATGGCCGACGCCATATGGAGCGCAGAGCTTACCCATAAAGATGATCTCTTGCAAAGCAGTGTGCGGAAACTCAGATTTGACCCTTCTGGAGGGTCACAAAGTTTGAGGTCAATAGTTGCCAAGGGTACGTACAAAATGAGGAATCCCATGTTAAATCCCATTATGGGAGAATGGAGAATTTTCCAATTTTGGATTTCACGTGACTTCTCCTTCATCCACATAGTGCCTGATGGGGTCAAAATCCGTCATCACAATTTTTGACTCAGAGCGCCGTGAGATTTTCAGAAAATGTGAAAAATAGGTTTTTTTGCACCTGCAAGTTCATAACACGTGCAGAAAGCAGCAAGGGTGTAATTATTGCGGCATTTTTAAAAAATTGAATCGAAATTGAAAACAGCGATTTTCTTATGTGATCTAACATGGGATTTTTCAGTTGGCACGTACTCCCCCCTATGTATAGTTAAATAGTTTGATCTCAAAACTATTTGACCCTCTAGCCGGGTCAAACCTGACTGAATTTCCGCACCTACTGCTTTGCGAGACGTACTCTTTTTGAATTAGCTCTGCGCTCAATAGGGTGTCGGCGCTGTTCGCCATTGACATGTGAAAAGTGACCCTTGTGAGTGGACATGGGATCTTGTGAAATATTAGAAGTAATGATTTTACGGTACGGTAGTAAGTAGTTCCATTGTTAAAGCAGTTCTTACTTTTTTAATATCTAGGGACTGTCCATAAATTTGGTCGTCTTGGGGGGGATGAGTCAGTGATCCCTTTTATTCCAATTAATGCACAGTAAGTTAGTGATAATTCTGAATGAGTATGGGTGGGTTGGGTCAAAATTTTGATGTTATCATTTATGTAAAACTGAAGTGACAATTTTTCTAGAACTGGAAACCGCTACTTTTAAGTATATACGTACATACTGCATTTACACGTACCTTAATCTACAGGGTGGCTCTTTAGTTCTGATAACAACCGTTACATGTGTCTCGCCAAAATTCAAGGGTCGATATTTACTTCAATTGGCGAGATTATCACTCATGAATTCCTCGTTTTACCCAACAAAAAATCAGTCCTAAGCCTCATTCACAAAAAATAATGACCATGAAAGTCTAAGTGGTCTCCACTCGTTTACCTCCAATCGACGAAAAATTATTACCGACCCACGCGTTATGCATACAATAGCCCGTTTGTTTAGCTGCAAAATCCCCTTAAATGCGTGTAAGTAAAGCAAACTGTTAAAGCGTTTGTGAGAGGATTAGCATGGACCCTCTTTTTCCCTAAAATATTGGGTTTTCTCGACTTTTCTTAACATAACTTCCAAACTTATATAGGGACTGAAGCTTTTACTTTGTTGTTTGTACCGTTTTAAAGAGCAGAATATTTTGCATACAGTGTAGCTCTTAAATTACACTGCAATTAGTAATATAGAAATAACCGGTAAAAATCGTAGAAGTCGAATTCAGTCGTACGCGATTAATCTAATATTTCATTTATTCCTGCCATTATCTAGAACTGTGGAACCACATATCATTCAAGTTTGATACGCCATATGGAAATGTAAAAGAACCGCTTGAAATATTCAAAACTGTTATTGAAGGAAGGGAAAACGAAATACTCGACGGTTAAACTGCAAAATTAAACATTTGATTTTCTTGCCAGTTGCAATATTTAATGTATCTACT
>WJFA01002322.1:0-16447 GCA_009870155.1 Pseudobourletiella spinata | reverse complement strand
TACTGTTCCCTATGGTCCCGAGCGGAGGGCTGCAACACGGTCGTATTAACTCACTCAGGGAAACCTGAATTTCCGCACCTGGGAGTCTGCCATTAGTAATGATTCTAAATGACCTCTCAAGTCCACATACACATAGCGTCCACTCTGTGCTAGGGGAACATGTGGGATCCTACCCTTCTACGAACTTAACCAGTTTGCCATTCTTTTTCCGATGAGCAATATATACGTTTGTAATTCCAAACTCAAACTTCTTCTCCTTAGCTGGCCTGCGTGTTCTGTTTACATTTCTGTTTCTTTCACACTGCCATTTCCAGCCATCCAACCTCTTTTGCGATTAGTTTGTAGCAACCAATAGCGGTGTGTTTGCTGATTCCATTTTCAATTTTGGGCAAGGGAAACGGAGTTTTCACATTAAATTGTAGGGACAGTTGAGTTATATCAATGTTGAAACTCCGTCTCCTGCGCGTACACCTATCCGACAATAAGAACGTAATGATTTTGTATTATCTCGTGCTTGAAACTGCAGAGGACAATAAATTGCAATTGGACTGTGTAATTCAAGCTCCTTCCGCAATTTCAGGCCACCAGAGAAGGTTTTCTGGTCATGCTCGAGCGAAACCCAAGTCTGTGTCCTGTCCCTATCCTAGTATGTCATTTTTCCCTTCGCACAATCAACGGAAGATTTGCCCACGACTGAAATATAAGGTTACACAAATCTTCAATTCCCAAATACTGCTCAACGGATTTACCTTGTTATTATTGTACCTGTGTTGTGTTGATTATAATAATGGTTGTTTGTTGGGGATGTCACAGAATCGACTTAAAATAAATCTAAACTTAATTTGCTTTTGTAACTTACAGTGCATGGATGAATGAGGTCTAGATGACTGCCGCCCACTGTATTTCGACTTAAGCCATCCATCGAAGAAAGATGAATGGGAGATTTGGCTTCAGAATCTCTACGTAATTGATTTTGACGATTAAGATAATGATATTTAATTTGGGTGTGAAGCCTGGTGTGTAGTAAGGGATCGTTCAGACGTAAACACTTCCCACCTCCCACTCACCCCCTAATAATTATGAGGATTATAATGATAGAGATTCATAACTTAATCTCTATCATAGGCCTAAGTTATAACGTAGACATTTTCCCTATCTACCCACCCAACCGCCTCCTTACGTAATGTAGAAATGGTCATATGTCTGATGAATTATGCAAAACTTTTTAGGTGTAGATCCCTCGCGCTGTAGTATTGGGATCATTTGGGTAGGTTTACGCTAGGTTAATCAATTTTTACGTTCACTGTGTATGAAATACTCCTGTACTCTACCGGTGCGATTTGTTTGTAGCACGTTACTTTTCTGAATCTCGGTAGTTCCATGATTCGATTGGCAAATCAAATCGTTCAATGTCACCCTAATTTTGTGCGGAAAATAGTTTCTTATGCTTCGCCACTAAATCAGAGCAGAGTGGAGGGTGAGGATTCCATAAGACTGATAATGAGCAATTCTGACGATGCCTCCATGAATAATCGACCTGAAGGACAGGCCGGAGCCGTGAAATATAGTGGAAACGAGAACAAGGAACTGACGATGTGTTTATACGATGTGTGTTTGTATCACTATTGGAATCACCCGTTGAGTCGGTTTACTAATACGGAGATTTTATTGTAGCGTAAAGCCCGTCATAGCATGGCTAGTACCTTCTGTGTGTGCCAGTGCTTAAATATTGGACTGCGCGTGGCATGCTCACTACAGGAATTAAATAAGGGACTCAGCTTCAGTCCCGTCGTTGATTTCGCCAGCAGAACACGTGAATTCATCTGCTCCGCGGACAATATGCACCATCGGAGTCCAGTCAATTTTGTTCAAGTACTTTCTAACAAGATTTATTGTTACCTGCTGCAACGGTAACGCAGTTGACAAAATGGACGACCGGACCATTGATAAAGTATTTGCGGGTTGCCTAGAGGAACTCCCGCCCGTGAGTTCCAAAATTGTTCGAATTTTCACCAGTTCAACATTTACGGGTAACTTAACAGAATACAAACAGCATTAAAACCCACGTTTGAAACATGTGTTTTCAGCTCTTGTTGCCCTGTTTTGTATAGATACCACATTGGAGAGGAACACACTAATGGCAGAAGTTTACCCTAAAATCAAAGAGTATTGTAGGGAGAAACATGGGCTGGAATTTCAGGTGGATGCTATGTGCCATTCTTCTACCAGAAGATCATTAAAAATTCAGTATTTCGAGGGATTCTGAAATTATTTGGTGGAGCCATGCCCTATTTGTCCTCAGTTATTGAGGACAAATACAAACCCACTACTTATTGTACGCATACATTTCTAATTTTGATGTGCAAAATTTTTTATCGTATAGGTAGTAGATATGCGTTGGGGAGTACGAGATGAAGCCACGGACGATCACATGACCACAGAACTCTGCATGAGAGAAATCAAGAACTGTCAGAGGTTGTCTATGGGACCTAATTTCGTGGTAATTTGCACCAAAATTTACTACCTCTGCTGGCTTTCTATCGCTGAGTTTCCAATTTGGCATGTTTTCATGACACCATAATTAGTTCTGGGGCATTTAGGTATACTGCAGTTCATGATTTCCCCGCGGGATACAAGTTCCACGTTGTTATTCAGTGGTAAATCATTAATTGTGTCATCTGTTTAAGTCCTGATTTGCTGCAGAAGATGAGTTGCTCCTGCTCCCGCTGAACAAGTTTAGTCGATTCCGATCACGTCTCCATGGTTTCAGGTATTTCCGGAACCTTGCAGTATATGCTTTCCAGATGAGATCAATACTGTACGGCCTTAGGACTGGTACCAATTCAGAAACTTTTTCCGCTGGTCTGCAGCTAATGGGCACATATAATTTGTGGATCAGTCTGAGTTTTTTCCCCTTGAAATGGCAATGCTTTGGGGCCGAGAAATTTTCCTTGTCACTAATCAACGTGAATGAATTGTTTTCCCTGACATGGGTGCATTCCCTAACAAAAATTAAGTCAGTAGGTTGTTTCCTGACGAAAATCAATATGTCAGCTATGCTCATGCATACACGGTATTTGACGGTTGTGATTCGCAACTTGCGAAGCATATTTCTAATTGATGCAAAGGACAAATAGATTATCTTATTTTTATGACACCCTTAGGACCCCATCCCCATAGTCAGTATCAGTAGAGGAACCATAATTTCACAGGAACCAGCAAATTCATTTCCAAAGTTGGGCATCTGGCCATCACTTTTGAAGTTTGAATTTTATCTGACGTGACGCATTTTGACATTGGTTTTGCAGGTATTTCTTGGTCAAAAGTATGGTTACCGTCCGATTCCCACCATAATTTTGGCGTCGGAATTGATTTTACTGAAGGAGACCTTGGTATCCATTGGGTGTTGATGTGCACTTGCTCGACCTTTGGTATAAGAAGGATACAAATGCTGTTCCGCACATTTTCATTCTGCAGCCCATTTCCTCCATTCTTTTCAACTTCAACAACAAGGTAAGCTGTAGTGGGCGTCTGCAGTGGACTGGTGTGATATTAAGTAGAATTTTTTGTACTTATGCTTTTTCCACATTTCAGAGGGTTCCTAAGCTCCAAGCGCAAGATCAAGCCATATGGTGGGACACGCTGGGAAAGATGCAGAAATTACTGCGAAAGGCGGCTCACATGTGCTTTATTAATGGCAAAATGTCTGAGGATGAGATGCACAACTACTTTATGTCGGGTTAGAGATTCGTAATTCTGATAATTTATAGCTCTTAATGCCGTATAAATTATTGTAACAGCAAATCCCTATTACAGTTACGGAGCGGGAAGTGATCAATGGGATTTTGAATGTTGATAATACCAAAGCCCATTGCTTGGGCTACATTCGCTACATAAACAACATCAATTTGCAAAATATTAAGAAGGCATCCAACTTTTTGGACATTGTCAACCGCGGCATTGATACGGAGGCAGCTCGGTTGCTATCCAACCTACGAGATGAGCGTTTGTGCGCCAAGATGGAGGCATCGAACTTGCAAAAGTGAGGTTTTGCCGCAGAACTCGTATCTTTGGAAACTTAAAATATCCCGCCGTGACCTCTGCCTTGTAGGTACACGGTGGAATGGATGGGTCGAGAGGGTTTGGCCAAGGACACACACGAGGAATACCTCACTCATTTCCTCGCTCATTTCTACAAGAACATTACAAAGCTAGTGGATCGTGCCATGAGGAAGGAAGACTCATCCGCTCAGGGTGTAATTGTGACTGAGATTCTCCAGCATTTGCACGCCTGCAACAATTCCGTTGGCAGTTTCTACGGGCGCGAAGAGAGTCTCACCAAGGCAAAAGAGTACATTTTAGGGAATGTGGACACGCCCCTTGTATTGCACGGCGCGGGGGGTTGCGGGAAAACTTCTCTGCTGGCTAAAATCGCTGCCATGTGTTTTCCGTGGTACTCGGAGCGGAATTCGGTGCCGCTTTTGATTCTTCGGTTTTTGGGCACAACCCCAGACTCTTCGGCACTCACACCCATGCTTATTTCTCTGTGCCAGCAAATTTCGTATAACTTTATGCTTCCCATGGAAGAAATCCCCGACGATTTGGTCCCGCTCACGGCACACTTCAAGCACCTACTGACTTTTGGAACGTTGGAACAACCCTTGGTGGTTTTCTTGGACTCCGTAGATCAACTCACTGGGGCTTCCGGAGCGAACAAGTTAACATGGCTTCCATCAAAACTTCCTAAGCATTGCAAGGTGATTTGATAACAGTGAACTGTGACGCAAAAATAACTTATTCAGAAGAAAATTTCTCAAGTTAAATTATTTATTTTCGTTCAGATTGTTATCTCCTGCGTAAATGAGCCGGAGGATGAAGTGATTTCCCAAGATTATCTTCTGCTCAGACGAATCCTGGATAATGAGGACTGCTTCCTAGAGGTGGCATCCCTTGGAGAGGCCCTCGCAACAAAAGTAATGAGGCGGTGGCTGGTAGCAGCCAATCGTGACGTGAACAATTATCAGTGGCGCGTCGTTTGTAATGCCCTCAGTGAGTGCTCCCTCCCAATTTTTGTAAAACTGGTGTTTGCTGAGATCTGCCGTTGGAAGAGTTATTCTAAGCCTCAAGATACGCAGCTAGCTGTTAGTGTGATGGATTCGATTTTGAAACTTTTTGAAAGAATTGAAATTCAGGTGATTTTCTTCATCAGTGGTTATTTGAAGTATAGCTGTTGGCCTAAATGTTGGAATATTGTTTGCCACAGCACGGAAGACTACTTGTGACACATGCTCTGGCTTACATCACGGCAGCCAAGAGTGGACTTTCCGAAACGGAATTGGAGGATCTGATATCCCTGGATGACAAAGTGCTGGACGATGTGTACCAGTACCACATGCCTCCGGTCAGGCGCATCCCTCCTTTATTGTGGACTCGTATCAGGAACGATTTACCGAATTACTTGTCAGAGCGAGAAGCTGACGGGGTGTCCGTTCTAAGTTGGTACCACAGGTGACGTTCAACTTTGTACGCGAACGTAAAGTTGGTATTGCGTGTAAGTACTCATTCGGATTCGGAATTTTTTAGACAATTTCGAGATGCTGCCAGAGAGCGTTATTTTAGTGATGAAGCCATGGCCATCTACTTCCACTCTTCCATCGCCGATTATTTTCTAGGTATCTGGGGTGGGGGTAATCCCAAGCCTTTCAAGTACACAGAAATTCAGCGTCATCGTTTCAATCTGAAAGAAAAAGAAGGGTTGGCGGACAGGAAGGTTCCCCTTCAGCCGCTGGTCTACTATGGCAAGGATGGGAAAGTATCTCGCTATAATCTTCGGAAGGTAAGTTAATGAATCTTTTGGCATTTCCAAATAACTTTTAAGAAATTTTCAGTATATTTCCTTTGCAGTTTGGTGAATTACCGTACCACTTGGTCCGCTCGAAACGCTTCGACGATTTGTACAACAACGTACTCTTCAATTACCAGTGGCTGCACGCCAAAATCGCATCTTGCCCGCTTCAGTCCGCTCTGAGTGACTACGAAGACGCCTGCACTAATGTTAATGACAAGGAATCTTCCAGGTTTGTTCGAAAGCCAGATTCAGCCATTAAAGTGACATTTTATTTTTGTCGTCGTCCATGTTATTCCTGTGGAATCGTATCGGATGAGTTAAAGCGTTTTGCGGGATGGCGCATGATTTTACTACACTTTCCAGTGCACGTTAACGATTTTGTGATGAGGAATTTTGCAGGTCTGCCGAGATTTTTACCCTTTGCATCCCAGGATGTTAATGAGTGGTTTGGCTTTTGCATGTGTGTGGTGCCTTGATCTTTGCATTATCGATGTGATGCATGGTTAATTGTGCCTGCGATGCATTGCCCGCCATTGTCGTGATTTTCAGAGAAGGGCTGCGCCGTTTGAAAAGGTTTGTCACTTGACTCGCTTGGCGGGGAATTCAAATATGCATTAAATTCGTGGGATCGTGCTTGTTGTCGCTTTAAGATTCGCGGGACTAGATTCATGTTTTGAAAATTTGTCATAGCAGCTAAGTGCTGGTATAGCTCTGACTGAGAGTTTGCCGAATGGCAAGGTGTAGCTGGATGAGATTTGCTGATTTTTTGCAACTGCGAACACAGGGAGATCATGCTGGTGGCTGATGCGTTGAGATTGGGGGGCGCAATCCTACTTAATCATCCTCAAATGCTAGCTCCTCAGCTAATTGGCCGACTGTTACCTGAGATTGGGGCAAACCCTAATGTGAAGAACTTGTTGCGCCAGTGTGACAGAGAAGGCATAAACCACAATGCTTTACTCCCTACATTTCACTGCATGCACACGCCGGGTGGGCCTTTAAAGGTAAGTGAAGAACTGAATACTGAATAATAGAATATAGTTGGCCACTGAAAATTGTTCCTAATTGAGATCACTCCTGTTCAATAGTACTCGTTGGAGGGACATCAGTTTGCCGTTTTCGGCTTCTGCCTCACAGCGGACTTCCGTTATATAATATCCATTTCGAACAAATTCGTAACGTGGGATTTGTCTACTAGTGATTTGTGTCGAGAAGTCATACCTGGGATCGAAGGGATTCTCCAAGGATTGGTTATAAGCCCAGACAACCGCTACGGTGCGGCATTTTCCAACATCAACCAGGTGGTCCTCCTCAATACTCTGACGAATGAGTTTCAAATTTTGGAAAATCCGTTGGCGGATAAAAAAGCCATAACAGGAGTGTTCTTGCTCAATACGCACCTCATTGTGTACGGGTTGAGGAGCTGGGTCGTTTTCACGTACGTGACGAGTGTTCCCTGTGTGTTCCGACAGTGTTCTCACCGGGCTGAATCAAGTCATTGCCTTGTGACATGTCCGCCCTATTTTATTTTTCGGTAGGATTCACGGAGAACTGGAGAGTGTTTATCCCCTGCCAGATAATTCAAATCCAATTTTGAAGATGTCCTTTGCAACTTTGAGCGATTACTTCATGATACTTTGGAGTGGGAGCCTGGATGATACAAACATGCAGCTCGTTACTGTCGTAGATGGTATCGAGATTGCCATGGTGAATTTTCACGGGTAAGTCTGAGTTACTTGCTGGAGATCAATATTAGTATCGGTTACTAACTGGATACATTTTCCAGCGCTCTAGTAATATCTACCTCGCGGGCGAAATTGTTTACTTGCCTGGAATCTCATGAAAATGCCGTGGTGGAAATGAACCTCACGGGTGGGGAATGGCAGTTAGGTCGTGTGTACGACACCAACAATGATAAGTTGATCCAACTCGAGTTTTCGCAGGAGGAAGACTATGTGATAGGGACATTTATGATGGGGTATAAGGTAAACAAAAATAGTTAAATTTAATTTTGTCTTGTCTTCTGTCTCGACGTTTATTCTTTGGTGCAGATATTTGAACTTGCCACTGGTAAAATGGTGACGTTGCTCTTACCTGACAACGGGATCCGGAACATATCGACAAAATTACTGGAATCCAACTCTTGCGTCCTATCTAAAGATAGCGTTTATGCAATTGCTGGCGTGAGGTATGGGGAACGTTGTTCATTTTAAAGTAGTTGCCAGTTCGTTGAGTTGCGATTAAGATTACGAGTAACTTAATGAGTTTTCGACCTTACAGACACGGCTACTCTCAAATTTCAATAGCTTTCTCACCAAAAGATTTCTCTCGAAGAATACTTTCAGAATTTACCTACGGTACCACTCTGTGTCCACTGGTACTAGAGATATGGGGTAAAATTTCTGCTTTTTTGCAGATTTTTTTTCTCGGGCAATGTCTAGCCGATTTTCAAAAACTTGTCTTTGTTGTGTGAAAGATTATTAAATGTTCTAAATGGTGTATGTTTAGGTTTTTTGAATTTATAAAATTTAATTGTCGAAATTTAAATTCAAAAAACAGAATTAAATTTTCCAGGATCGAAACTGGGTGTTAATTTTTTACCGAAATTTCGACCATTGAAAGTTTTGAAAATTGAGAGTAGCGGCGTCATTTAGGTCGAAACCTTCATGAAGCTTCTCCATGTGATTCTCCTCAGGAAAAATCTTTACGTCTGGGATATGATAACTGGCGAGCTTCTGAAAAACTTGGACGCGCATTTCGGACGGATAATCAAGATTTGTAGTTTGACTATTGGTAACTGGAACTCTGTGATAACCTCATCCATTGACCGCACCGTCAAGGTTTGGAACATCAACAATATTTTTGAACAAGTTCACGTCATTGATCGACATGAACTTCAGATTGACATGATAAGGTTGGTTTCTAATATGAGTTTTAGTGAGTTTGGTAATGATAAAGATTTTTGTTTACCGGAGAATCTCAGCGTTTGTACCGAGCGGCGGAATTTCGAAAGAAGTTTCCATTAATGATGGAACAAAGTTGTGCAGAGGGTGAATGAAAGAAAGCCTCGTTATTACAAGAGTGGTGCCCCGCACGATGGTTGGGAAGAAAGGCTACAATTGGGTTTTGACACGATTTGTGAGAATTGATGCGAAGTCTGCGTCTGATCCTTCTGAAATTTGGCAACTATTTGCGTTTCCATGACAGTTATTATCATGTCACACTTTGAAATATGAAAGAAGGGAAGCAAATGAAATCAGTTGGCAGTAACGGCTGACTTAACTTCGGACCACTTAGAGTAACGCCTACATGCATTTGTAGCTAATATCAATATATTCCTGCCACTCGGTAAAGAAAGAGATTCTACAGAATCTTAGAATTTACTACTGAAGTTGTGTTCCAGTATTTCCCCGGTAGCCCAGTTGGTTGCCACGGTTACCAGAAACTGCATTGGTCTTTGGGATTTGAATACTGGGCGGCTAGTTTCGAAATTGGCGGACTCACCTTTGGGAGCTATCGTCACCCATGCGGCCATCAACAAAGCTGGAACGTAAGGTCGTCGTAGTTGCTACAACGTGAGTACAGTATATATATATATATTATTGCGATGCGTGGTCTACAGGTATGTCATCGCATCAGAGTCCGGCTCAGTTATCATCTGGAGTGTAGAAAAGATGTCTGTCATCTACAAAGAGGAACAGGATGGAATCAAGCAAATGTTCTTCATTGAGAAGGATCAAGTTTTCATCACTGTCTCGAAAATGGGCGGAGCTGATCTGAAGTAATGAATCTGTTGCAATCTCGTCTCGAAAGAATATACTTTCCCACTGGTCCCATTATTGGAAATCGGCTATTAGTTTACGTGCTATGCATATCTGATGTGAGTTTATTTTGTACCTGGTTACAGATGTCATGCTATCGCTCGGCGGATGCCAGGGGGAGAAAAGCTCTATGAAGTTGAGTACCCCATCAAGAATCTTCGGAACTTCATTGCTACGTCAGACTCAACGCTTCTCATCGGTCCCGGTTTTGAAAAACTCAAGGACACCTTGTTCGTTTATAATGCGAAAAATGGTCAGATGGTTCACAAGATCATTCTCAAGTACCCAAATTTCAAGGACTACGTAGCTATCCTTGCAATCCCCAGGAGGGCTACTCAGGTTTTAAAAAATCTTGTTTTGGATTTAAATGGTAGTTCATGACTAAAATATTCCTAATGTGATATAAATTATTGTTCCCCCTTCAGATTGCGTTGATCGACTCAGACAAGGGAAATATAATCGATGTAAAGACGAAAAAGTTTGTTCGCTCAGTACCCAAGTGGGGAGGGAGGTGCACGAAGGATGGAAAGTACGGTCTTTACGCCCCTGGGAGGGGAGGTCTTGAGCTTATTGATTTAAAGCAGGGGAAAACTATCCGAACATTTATTCCAAAGGTGATTGTGGTTCCATGCGATTGCTAGATTTTTATCGGGTTTCATTTTGAAAGTTTACTTGGTGAAAATGCATTTTTGGTAGGTTGCTGAGGGTGTATTTACCATAATAACAATGTTTAACCGGACGGATGAGTATGTCCTCTACTATCACAGTGGGAGGAAAACCATTCGAGTTTTCCGGTGAGTTTCCGTAGGCATTCAATGTTTTTCGTGTCCTGCAAAGTAAAATTGGTATGTTTCCGCACAGAACCAACGACGCGGATCTGATCGCTGACTATCGAGTACCTGCTGAATTATCCTCCATTGACACTACAGCTGACGGAAAGTCAGTAGTGCTGGGCACTCTGGATGGCTGCCTCACCATTTTAACTATAGCGGATCCGAAGAATCCCAAAATCGTGGACTACTTGCTTGGCTTACCTTCTCGCAACGAAGAGGTAAATTGTGAAAACTATTTTCTCGCCTCATTTGAGATTTTTAATTTTACTTTCTTCATAGCTCGCAAAACATGAAGTCTCAGGCTTTCATCCCATTTACTTCAAGTCTGCTGCGAAATTGGTTGCACTGGCTCATCGGGCTCAGAATAACGCGGCTAAAGTGCGCAAAACGCCGCTGGAAGCTTACCGAAGTCGCCGGGCTGCTACGGAGGACGATGTTGAGTCTATTACGACGGAATTCACTGAGTCCACCGACCCCAACAGCTCTGCCTTCACGCTCCCTGACACCGTCAACGAAAATGACTCGGATACTGAAACGATCGACGCTGGGGATGGCGGACCTGATGATGAGGAAGTTGAAAATACTGCGGAGTGAATTTAATTGGCAAAAGTTAGCCTAGACTTGTGTAGCACAAATTATGGAGCCCACAGTATCAAGCATGAGAATGCACAGAACGTGCTGATAAACAGCACAGGTTCACTTATTACAGGCTCTGTAAAATTGCCGACCGCAACGATGGAATGAACTGTATTTTTGTCGGTCGGATAGGAAAAGTTTTCGCAAATCTTGATGCAGCATAAGTGATTATACAATGTAGCTTCTAATTCGTAGCTCTAGGTTAAATCAACTTTTCCGTACTGCGGCATATGCTCATCACTATGTACGGGCCAGTTTACTAGCGCCTCCGGTCCAATACTAAAATTATCTGCAATCCTGATTCAACTCTCTGAGCAGACACATGTGGTCGACATAGCGTTACCACCGCAATGGCCGTAAAGCCACCCAGTTGACCAGAATGATGATTATCGGAGTTACCACCACTGAGTAGTGGAGTTGAGCTTTTGTGCCGCAGAAACAGAATTGTTTCCTACAGCGCGGCCGTATCCATTTTTCACTGAAAATATTATTTGAAGTCAATTTCACATTTACGTCTAACAGTTCCCGCTGTATTGTATTCACCTGCGCAAATAACTGGATAGTTCGAGAACACTTGGCCGCTAGTCCAGGAGTCCTGGCTAGAACAAGAAACCGCCTCCTTCCTTTGGAACTTTGATCTGATCCGTGGTTTCTAATGTACAGTGTTCAATACAGTTGATGTTGAAGTATATCGCTATAGCAGTACAAAACGGGACGGAGTTCATCTTTATTAAAGTTTACCCTTGGATTACGACGAAAAAAAATATCTAAGGTTCCGTAGGTTGTACAATTAAGGTTACTAACTGCTATAACTGCATTTTTATTTCACTGCGTCAACCAAAATTTTAGTTTTCTATTGCGCCGTGTGAATTAGACGGGAATGGAGGTACTCACATTATAGAAATTGTTTGTTTTCGTAGAAATATATCTTAATGAGGATATCTCAATGAAGGTACCCGAGGACCGATTTTGTTCATTTTTTTATACCTAAATTAATATAAAAATTAGTGTTTAGTAAAAAAATTAAAAAATAATCAAGCTCCTTCAAAATTTCAAAAATATTGACCATGTTTTTTAAATTCTGAAAAAGCTATAGCAGCTTTCAAAGTAGCCGGGAAAGCGAACTCAGAGACTTTAATCGATAGTATTTCAAAACCGAAATGAGTCAAATCATCATCAACTCATGGCTTTCGGAAGTCATCGCTTTCTGGACCATATAGCCTTTCTTGCTTCACGGTGGGTGGCACCACATGCGGAAGTGCGGTGTGAAGTGCGGAAGTGAAATTGTGGTTTGCTCAATGGGAGGCTCATAATTTGCTTGAGACGAAAATCGACCGTTGTGGTCATGGAATATTTCGCTTATGAAATGACCCGTAAGTGTTTACTGCGTAACGTAAGCCCATGTAATCATTCAATTTTGTCTTAAAAGATTGGAGCTCTTGAATACGAATAGTTTTGAAGTATAAATTCTGTTTACACCCATCATGGAGAAGTAATTCCCATAGAAAGAAAAAATGTCTCACAAGAATACTCAAACTACGGGAGCTATCTATCATGAAAACGAGGACTATGGAGTTAAGGTACAATTGTGACTGTCGTTAATGCGGTTAGCCCAGACCAAAATTACTAGACTGCCGGAAATCATTTTCGATGACAACTTTTTCTGATGGATTTCCGTGCCACCTTGCCTTAATGCTAATTACGCAGCGGGGTTCTTTCAATTTCCTCTGTTGTATTAAGGGTGATTAAAACTCAAATTGGTGAAACTGGACTCATTGGCTTAATTTCGTGTATCCATCACTACCATGACTTTAAAGCCGTATATTTTGAACCAAATCGTATGAACCCTGCGTGAAGTACCAGATAATGCACATCATGAAATTAGAGCTCTCGGGAGAAATAGTATATAAGAACACCCACACCGTCGTAGTTAATTCAGGGTTACATTTTTACGGCATTTGAATGACATTTGTGATACCTGGTTCAGCGTTTGCGTGGAAATGTAGCCGGCGCTTGCCTTAGTCTACTTGAATGTCACCATATAATTAAAACGTATCTGAATCGGGGTTTCGGAAATTACCGATGTAATCTTAATCTGCGAACGAACTTGTAATAGGGCGAAATCTAGAATATACGAAAACGCTTGAACTCTTATGTCAGGCCCTGTCCTGATGTGACCGAGACCAGACACCAGTCAGTGTGTTACTATTGAAAAAAGTCAATTCTGATGTCAGTGACGATCATTCGCGTCAAGTGAAATTTGCAAGTAGTTCCAATTATTTGAAACATAAAATCGTGTTGCTATGATTGATGTCGTTTTCATATATGACTTGAGGCCACTGCGTGGGTGAATCTTGATTCTCAGTTTCACAGCCTTTGTATATTAGTTTATGGTGAATTCGGTCATCGGTCATCACTATTTTCAAAAACCTAAAAGGTACGTCAATTTTGGATTTAAACGGGGCATACTTTTGTACTCTTACCTACTCTCATCAGCTAAGCTGTGGTGGGCATAGGAGTGAACTGAATATATTGAAAATCTTATCTTGGCTAGTAATTAGGAGTGGGCCAGTGCCTAATGGTCGAACATATGAATTCGCTTTAGCGGCTGCCGCGGGGGTAGTTATCATCGGTGGAAGTTCAAAACTCACAGGGGTGTTAGTGTTTGGGGTATTGGATGAGAAATGCTCAGCAAATCGTGCATATGGCTCAACCTGTTCAGTTTCGGGCTCTTCGCCCGGATCGCATACCTTCCGTTCAGCCCTGCCATTGCCACCGGGCATCCGGTCATAACCCCTGGACGAATGATGATCCACACCTTCTTTCTCCTCCATTCCATGACCTATGTTGGGTTCCTCATCTTACGACTCATCCAGGTTCTCGTCACCAAGGAGAGGGAGGCGAACATGATGTACATCCCGATGCACGCTACGTTTATCCTCGGCGGGGCATGCATGGTAACCTGGGAAGTACAGTTGATCTATTTGGAGCGGGATTTGCACATGCGTGTTGTACGGGATATTTTGAGCACCGTGCCCAAGGGTGAGTTCTGCTAAATTTTGGGGTCAGAATGCTTTCGATGCTCATAGCGGGACCAATTCACTGGATGTTTGGGAAAAGTAAAACTCCAGTGTGGTAAGTGTTGTAAAGACATTTTGCTCTGCCAGGGAGAACGGGAAGAAGGGGATTTCAGGACTTTGTGATCCGCGCCATTCCTTTGGGAATTTTCAACACGCTCTGTGCCGTCCTGGGACTCTACATTCTCATCCCAGAGTCCCCACAGTACCTTCAGTCTATTTTCAGACTGGAAAAAGGGACGACGGGATCGTGGATACTTATGCTATATGAAAATGCTATCGTACTGTTCTGGCTCGGCATGTATAACTATGGGCTTTTCGTCCAGACAACATTCCTCCAGCGTTCAGAACACATGTTGGATGATGGCTGCCAGAAACTCAGGCGAGTTCTTTCAACTTTGTTGCTCTTGGAAATTATCATGACCCTATTGTTTGAAATTCTCCCTTGGTTTTTTAGTTCCGCGATGTTATCTGCGCCTCAGCTATTGCAGACGTTGGAGAGTCACGTACGGGCCTGTCAACTGGTCATGCTCCGGGTGCAGTACTTCAACATCGTATTCTCCCGACTGGCGTACAGTCTGAAACTACTAGGGCTCGGTGCCTGCATCCTGGGGATATTTCTTTGTCTCAAAATGCGGCAACATCACGTGTGGCTGTCCGCCATTTGCGGGACTATTGGATTCGTCGCGTTCTGCACATATGCCTTTGTTTACGACCGAGGATACAAGTTGCCGCAGCTGTTTGAATCGTATAAGCTAGCAATTCTTCGGCACGTAGATTTGTTGCGAGGTCATCAACGAAAAACTGTTGAAGTCTCGCTGAGGGCACTTAGGACGGTTCATGTGATCATGGGAGGTTTTCACAAGCTGGAACGACAGTCTACGTTGATATTTATTCACTTTTGTCTGGCCAATATTTGTAATCTTATCATCAGTTCTCATGGTCAAGTTCAATGATTCAGGTTGAAGAATTTGTATCGACACGTAATTGCTAATATCGATTTACTAACAGCAGAAATACAACACAATGTTTTCACCCATTGGGACACGAAAGAGTAAAATAGCATTGGGAGTGTAAATATGAAGGTACTTAATTTAGATAATGTTGAAAGCATAGGCTGCGAGGTAGAAAAATAATTAACATTTCTATTATTTCAGTTTACTTTTTTAAAGAAACTGGAAGTAGCTACGTCAAAGCAAGTCAAAAGCCTGACTAATTCAATGTGAGTTGGGCTAAACTGAACCTTCCCATCTCTGTTTTATTGTAAAAATATTGCAATTCAAAATTGAAGCTCCATATCTCTTATTGCATTGTACCATTCATTGTATCTCAAGATGATGTACTGGCTCTGTACTCTGTACTTCTACCATTGATATCGGTGGTGCCCATAGTATGAACCAGATGACTCAGGTAGATAAAGCGTCTAAAAGTAAGATACGCTCCCAGGTGTATGCGTCGCTTAAGCTGATGACTGGTGCTTGACTTGAAAAGCCCAACCTCTCGCACAGTTTTGCGGGACTTATCAGCAGGATTGAGGTAAACCGTAGCATTCTTATTCATTCTTCCGGCATTCTTCAGCACTCATGAAAGCTGAAGATAAGTAGCGTCTTCTCTGTACAATTTTGGCGTCCTTTGTAGAATCCCTTTCAGGGATTAGGTATCTGTAAGGTTCCAATTTTTGGCAATCCTACAGCACCAAGTACATTTGGTTCGTTTAGAAAGAAACGATATCGAGTAGAAGATTTAGGCGAGTTTAGATACAAGCGCAATATTAACCTCAAAGGATTTCTGTACTGAGATCATCGATCTGAGTTCAGTGGTTCGGAAAAGCAAGGAGGAAGCAGGTGGAGGAAAGCAAATATGGCTTTAATTTTAGGACACCCTGTGGATTATCTACGCATGGAACCTATAGATTAGCTCCTATTGGTTTTGTATGACCAATGGTTCCACTTCTACGAAACTTGACTTTCCAACGTTTTGGAATAAGAAAACGACGTTTCTAAGCGTCAAAGGTGCTATAACACTCTACTTAATGGTCAACTACACTGAAATATTCTCTGCTATAATACCCTGAAGTTCAGCGCAACATATTCCATGGGCAAAATTTCATTGATTGATTCATAGAAGAAAGCTGTTCGTATTCGTACTATACTTGAGTTGGTCAGCGACGTAAAGTTCGTGGTAACTACACAAATTATAGCCTAACCGTTTTAACGTCTGTGGTTTTACTTG
>WJFA01002321.1:0-16450 GCA_009870155.1 Pseudobourletiella spinata | reverse complement strand
GGTTTTTTCGTACGTCGTGACCCTTGTAAATCCCCCGAGGAAATCCAAGTTAGTTATACAGTTATACAGCCCACACTTGGTGTGGGCAAACCTGCTAGTTCTCTAATAAGTGCTAAATACTGGTATTGCCTCGATTTGGAAGAGGACATTACTCAAACGGCATCTTTAGGGCAGGTGTCACGCAAAACACCCATGGCCTATTTACGGAATATTAGAACGCCCTATGCATACGACGTTTGGCGTAAACTGGTGAAACACAGGATACGACCAAACTGCTTTCTTGCCCATGGCGGGATTTACCCTAAATAAATGTAAATTAAAGGTGATACTACGCAACACTTTTATGAAAAATGCTAAAAATTGCCACAATGTCTTGTATTTTTTGATAAAGATTGGTGGAAACAAAATAATTTTGCCTTCTTTGTGCAATCAATATTGTATATTCCACAAAAGTTTTGTTTTTCACGAGTCAAAAACACACACGTCATGAATATCCTGAAATTGTTTAAACGGGGGATTGAAGGGGGTGCCATTGAAAGTCATATAATTCCCATGTTAAATCCATTTTGAATTTCGCAAAAATCACCTCCTTTTCTGGGTTACATTGCGCCTTCGCAAGAAAGTTTGGTCGTTTCCTACGTTTCAAGCAGTGCTGAAAGCGATGATACACGTGTCGTTTTAATACTCCGTAAACAGGCTTTGGGTATTTGTGGTTAGGAGAGTTCAGAAGAGCTCCTGTGTGTATCACCCCTATAATCTTCGAAGAATAGTATGGAGTTGATTGCGAGCTATGAAATGGTATCCGTCTCCAAAACATTCCATGCAAAGGATCCTGACTCCCGAGACCCAGTGATCATATGCACTATGCACATTAACTTTAATTTAAATTTGTAAATTTAAATTGGGAGTTGCCAAAAGCATGGAAATTCGAATTTTATGGGTTGATTGCAGATTTTCCGGACAATGGATGTATCCAACGTGACTGTCCGCCGCGCGTCTAAATGTCAATCGCTGTAGGCGCGTATTTTTAGAGTTATTGTATGCGTAAAATCGCCCGACCTTTTCAACATTTTGTACATGTCCAGCAGATATATCCGTGTGCGTTGATTTACAAAAATTATGTGCGCAGACAATGCGTGAACAACCTAATTCTGGTTAACCATGATACATCATCGTTACGACGCACTCGCGGTATCCAATAGCTTGTTGTAGAACTTCTTTAATTACTTCACAGAAATGTCTGCCACTTCAAAAAGAGCAGCACCATTTTAAGGGCTGGTTAATGCCCTAACTAAATCAGTTTCGGTGGCAGACGGAACGAAAATAAATTGTAGTGACGGTGGAGAATTACTTGGAAAAATAATTGCAGTGACATTTCATGTGAATGGTTTAAAATTTTGAAAAAAATCAAGATTTTATGAATTTATTAGTTTCTACTTTTTCTGAATTATTTGGAATCCGTCCGAATGTATCTACAAAACTTGTTTATTCAACGCTTACCTCTTACATCCCAAAGCCTAACAGAACTAGAGTCATTCTAATTTTAAAATGATTATTACATTACGGTACCAGAAATAGGACAGTAGCAATCATTACTAACATTTGCATAATACTTATGTCACAGTGGAACCGTTCCATAAAGCGTCTTGCTCAAGAGGAGGCTCACCGCACAAATATCAATTTGCTCGTTCCTTGGGGGGGAGGGCTTTATATCCGCATATTGCTGTTTCAGTTCGAAAAAAATTAGCACACCTGATAGGCGGGCCTAGAATCACCGTACTATATTATCCACGCTTTCCTTTGGCCCCGTAATTATGAATTGAAGGGTCCTGAAATTCTCCTTTTGATTTGCTTACCACACGCTGCTTACGGAGATCAGGTGTAATAGGTACAATCCGCTATAGTAGTGATCAGTGAATAAATACACTGCACTGCACACGATTTAGGACGCAGATCTTACTTTTAGATCACGTAAAAGCTAATGATGACTCTTCTTGAACATGAAATGGAGCTTGTGCCCGCGAGTAGTGTACATATAGGATTCCGACATTCCGAGCATTCGAATTCAGTGGGCCGTTCGGTTGAGACGCGTATGGTCAGGTCCCACTGTTCACTGTTAAAATCCACCACGAGGACACCGAAGTAGCAACACTGTAGCAACTCTTATGCTCACTTGAATGATAGTACAGCAACATAGTAGTTTAGTTATAGTTCCACATTCAGAAACAAACGACAGATCCGAGCTCGACGTTTTCAAGACTGGAAATACGTGGAAAATATGGGGAAAATCTTACCTCATTATATAATTATACTATTATTGTATAGCCACGTAAAATTCTGTTATCATGATTCTGTGTAAAACATACGGTATCCCAAGTCTCCCAAGACTAATTTGAAATATAAATGGACCCGTTTTGCAGACATCCTTGCACAAAGCGCGCTCTACACCTCATCATCTTAATTTAACCACTACTGCATCCTCCTGTCGTCGGGGATGATGTTTACATTTTTCGTAGTGAAAACTTCTCAGTCACATACTAATGTTCAGTTCACAGACCGCGCCGTAGCAAGAAAGGTGAAAAATACTTCGATCGGCAACAGGCGACACTGCCCGATGAACTTAATACGCAGTTGTTATGAAGTTCCGTCGAGCCTTCTTTTTTTAAGTATATAAATTGTCGGATAGCTCTTAAACACAGTTTAAATGTAGATTTGAAAATCTTCCTGTTCATTTTACACGTAACATCATAGTTCGGATTCTATCAGGAGCAAAAATAATATACATAAATGCGGATTACTCTGCTGATCTCTGAAATAAATATTTGATTAATTCCATCATTAAAGTAATAATTGAGAAAAAACTACAGTCTCGCTGAATTGAAATGGTGATAATGCGCAGAACTTGTTCTACCTGCTTGAAAAACGACGTGCAGTTACAGGCATAACTGTTCAAGGTTGAGATATTACATGTATACCATAGCATATTTGAAAGAGACAGTTTTGATGGAAATTTCAATCGTGGGATAAATCAACACGGGTAGAAACGCTCCGCGCCACGGGCTTTTCCGCTAACCAAATGCCGCTGGTTGGATGGTGCCTGTTGTGACCTCTTTAAAAGGCGCTATGAGAAAGAAAATGGATTGGAAAACGGATGCTACTCCTAGTACAAGTCCATGTTAATTCCTGTTATTTTTCTTCGCAATAAATTCATCTGCGGGCAAAATCAGTCCAGCAGTCACCATTTTTCAAACGGACTGTACACTTTTTTTCCATCCAGGTAGCCCATGAGGGATTCAGCAAATTTTCCTTCAATAATATGATTGTACAGAGTGATCACGTGGGAGAGGGGACATTCTAAACTTTGATGTCGAATGATAAACATTTTTGATAGTGATATTTGTACGGCGCCACATGTTAGGTTCTACGTACTGCTGAAACTCGTTACGTCATTCGTCACTCAATCATGATTATAACAAGTTATTTTGTATCAAAGTATACATTAATATTTAACTCTGGGACAGTCTATACACCGCTTGACTTGACGCTTTTTGACCACCATGCATGAGCTGATCCAAATGCACCTTTTTGCTATTCGTTAAGGTTCATCCCCGCTGCTACGCTACTGCCATCTTTACACAGAGAAGATATCGTGAAAAAGATGGCAGATTATCCACACGTTCCCTTTGCTCCTAAAAGACACACAATCTGGTGTCCATTTTTGAAGAAGAAGGTTCACATGCATCATAAAAGTGCTCGCATAAATATATGTGTATATATATATTATATAGACGTAAAAAGGTGGCAACTGCTATCTGCAGTGCCAAGTAATAATAATTACTTTCGTAATAATTATTATTCACAAATTAACTAGTGTACATTTATTAATATAGCTTATTCTTTACAGCTATGCGTTGCTTCACGGTTTATAATCATTATTATTATTATTACTATTATTATTACAAGATATACGTCGTACTATATATGAATATGTATTGGAACGGTTATCCATGCAAAATATTTACTAAACCGTAAGTTATCATAGATTTACGGGCTGACCTTACGCCAAAAAGTAAGGTAATCGCAGCATTGATTAGTAGTACAACATATGTATATCAATCAGTTGAAACAACAACTTCAATTTGCACAAAAGGTATTGAATTATTTTCACGACACGATTTCGCTGGTGCTGCTGCTGCTGGAAAGAAGGTGAGAATTAATGCACTGCGGATTGGGCAGGAATAATTATGTATGGTTACAGACTAAAAAAACCCAACCCGATACACATTTACACAACTACTTTATAAGATGATAATTTATTTCTATACTACATCTTTTTGCCGAAAGTACAAACCTGAGCATAAACTATACCGTCAGAAGAAGTGCGCCGAACATCCATACACACCCACAAACACGCACACGCGTTCAGCGTCCTCCTAAAAAACTTTACAATTCCGATAGCCTTCGTATAACATCAAATTCAAGCCGCTTCCTACTAATATACACTATAATCTGAGGGAGAATTTCAAGGAAAATATAGATGTATCTATAAATGTATGTTATTATGTATGCATGTATTTTGTCTACGTTCATACGTTAGACCCAACGTTTAGCGTGTATTGTACACAAAAAGATGCAACGCCGATATTGCATGCCAGCCAGCATAATCGCAACTATCTTAGGAACTACAAGTGTTTGAATGAATCTTTAATTCCCAAAATTTCGCTGACAGTAATCACAGTGCACTCTCGCTCTTCCTCTACGTGTTCGTATTACAGCAACAAAACTTTGGAAACTTGATCGAGCTTTAGTTTGCAGCACGTACATGCTTAGAAATATGAAGGAGACGGCTTTTTTAAACAATATTCTATGTACTCCAGCTAGACTGATTGATTGGCTTAATTGTCAGAGAGGATGAAAAAAAGCAAACTGGAGAAATAAATCCACGAGAGTAGCTTTTCACATTCGTGAGCCGCCCTCAATGTGAAATAGCTCACGACGACGTCTTGTCTCCCACCCACGAGTTTTTTCATCTCACCTATTACAGTCCGATAACTCAAACCTTTCAGCTATACTTCAAGACTTGAGTAACTTATCTCATCACTTCCCCTACATTTCCTCCTGAGGATTAATTCCTCTTCCATACACAAGTGCGAATATTTAAAAGAGCGTCAACCAAAATTTTGAGTACTCGGCTTACATCAACGGAAAAAATCAAGGGCAGTACTAATTCTTTACACACATAACATTTTTTTACTCCAGTAGCTCACTTTTGCGAACTGGATTGGCAGCAATGAGACACAGAATGTAGTAGACTGTTGCATCCTCACACAAAAACCATCTACAAAGTTTTTAGAGTGATGTGATGACGTTAACACATATAGAAAAAGCCATTGCCGGTGGACAATTCCGCAAAGCATACACAAACGTTTTTTTTTAAATTGCTATGTCTTCTTCACCGTCCATTCACTGTGAAACCAAAAAAAATGTATATATCAACGGCTCAATTCAAGAATGGATTTTCTGTTTTCACAGGTGACCATGGATTATTCTGAGCCACTGTGGGCTGAAGTATTGGCGGCGGCTGCTGGAAAGGCCCCGGACTTATTCCTTGCATTTGTAGTTGCTGCTGTTTCTCGCGAATCTCATTAATTGTAGGTTTCGTCACTGCAGTTTGAACATGGAAAGGATTTACCATCTGACTTGAAGCTCCGGTCGTTAGCAAACTTGGGCCCACAGGAGAAGCAAATGGGTTCTGGACGTTTGGTGCTGATGAGCTTCCGTTCGTTAAACCTACTACATTACTGCCTAAGCCAGCGCCGCCCAGCACGGGGGAAGATGCCTGGCGACTATTTCCGGACGGTAAAAGATTATCCAAATTGACTAGGGCGCTGTTTTCCCCGAGAAAACCTACAGGGGTCTTTTTGGTCGTCGCAGTCTGTCCCATAGTCGGGGAGACACTACTGGAATTGCTGGGTTGCAGCAGGGTGGACTGCAAGTGCTCCATGTTGAAAACGGATGACTCCGAAAGCAGTCCAGTGCGTTTCGAAATCGTATCAAAATCTTCATCATCCAACCCACCTACAGCCCCCATCACCGCAAAGCCCGGAGAAGCTCTCCCTGCGGGGGCCCAGGGATCTGGTTTTCCAGGAGGTGGAGCTGCTGCCCCACTAGTTGCCCAGGGATCTATACAGACACATGCAAATAGACGGCTATTAGTAAGATCCCGACCACTAGATCTTCCATGGAAAATTACACATGCTTACAGCACCACTTGAACTTGAACAACATAACTATCGGATATCAAGACCATAACAATAGGAATCTTCCATTAACACACACACACAGACACATAAATGTACCATTCGGGGCAACCGCAGCAGAAGCAGGTGCAGAGTGAGCACCAGCGCCACCTGACGGATGCCAGGGATCTTGGGGGGACGTAACTGCACTATTAGGACCACTCCAAGGATCGGCTTTAGCCCCTGCGCCCTGTATAGGTGCCCAAGGATCTCCAGAGCTCATACCCATGGCTCCAGGTAGATGCAGAGGAGCTGGCGAGCTCAGTTCAACGTCCAGTAAGTCCAGCAACGCACTCGTGTTCTCCTTCTTCGACGGCGTCGTTGACCTGCACAAGGACGAAGACGAAAATAAATAACGTGACAAATGAGTTGGCACTGAGTCATACTGTCATAATGTCTGACTCCTACGAAAAATCATCAAAAATTGTCTTCATCGTTTTGCTCAGCAGGACACTGTAGGTTTTACAGCTCGCTTTGAGCAGAATTCAAATGGAAAAATGAACCAATCTGAGGCTTGGGCCTTCACATCTTCCAAGTAAACAACTCTTTCAATTTCCAAAATAATTCCCTCCTCGACTCACCGGAACTCCTGTTCACTTTGGCTGAGTGCCATTTGGAGACGAAGATCATCCGATCTCCGCCGTTTCTCTTCCTGTTCCGCTTCTTCCTTCGACATGGCCAAGGCTAACTGTAACTGCAGCTCCTCCTCACCCACCGTTTGAGGCCGAGCATTTTCTAATTCCGAGTTCGTTCGTTGCCGTGTATAACCTCCCGCGGTCGCATAGCCATTCGAACTCCCTTCCGCTCCGAAGTGATTGGCTGTAAACACAGGGCTCGTCGGTGTCGTGTCATTCGAGTCCGATGAACCAAAACCAGAGACAGTCTGAGCAAACCTAGAAGAACAAAGTTTCGAATCCATCATTCCGTCCAACACATTCACAACTACTGTAATAATACGCAGCTAATAAAAAACCAGGATCCAGAATCAAATCTTACCGAGTACAATCAAACTAATATTAGGGGACCACCACATTTACATGCCTCTACACTTGCGATTGACCCTCACTCTCAATAATTGTAGAAGAATGGGACATTACCTCTCTCTAGCTTTCAGTGCCCGAGCCCGTTCGTTTCTCAGTCTTTCTTCCGTGCTTAGCAGGGTCACTAGTTGTTTGGCCTTTTCTCTCACATTTAAACCTTGGTCTTTGTTATCCTCAAAATACTGGAAATCCTTAAGCGTCTGGATCGCAAATATATTCTCCTTACACTGCTGGGCCACCTGTTAAAGAAATAACGAGGGACACATGCAATAAATAACGTGTGTATTATTTGGACCAGCCGGTGCAACTCACAAAACAAATATGCTTTCCCAATAATTATATGTGCAATATATTATATTATTACTATTTAAGCTGGCATTTGTTTACTAAAATCCATCCGAGCTACAGTACAAGTTTCACTGATCTACACCGGACAAACAAGAGACATATGACATAGGCAACTCTGAATCTGACTCCTAAGTTCCACAATTCCGTGCCGTACCACATAATCATATAATATTATTCACGGTCATGATCACAATGTGACTGGTTCCAGTCAAAGCGTCAATAGTAAGCCCTGAACGCTTCCAGGCATCTTCCGTACGGCACAATCGATTTTCGCATTTCGACCACACAAAACACCCACCCATCACACCCACACAACTCGTTTTTCTCTGTTTCTCTACTGTCCGATGAATTCCACACCATTATGTCATATACAACACTCTCATACAGATAAAATATCTTACCCGTTCGGATCCTGTCTTAATCAGATACTCAATTAGAACCAAGGACTTGTAAACATGGCGCCAATTCTTCCCGTGATCGTTGAGGCGCTTCCACAGCATCTCCATGATTTGAGCGAAGGCCTCTATGTTGTAGGTAAGGTCGGCAATTTCCGACATGAGAGTGCTCGGTGGGCCCCATGGATCATTGCTGGTAGCCTCCCGAACCTTTTTCTATAAAATTTCAAATGAGATTGTGTTGTAACGATTACAGTGCCTCACTATTAACCACTCCAATTTCTCAAAGGTATAATGCGTTTCTCCCCCCCCCTCAAATCCCTTACCTGTGGCTCCGTGTAATTGTGAGCGATATTTTTGATATTTCTCCTTAGCCCCGCCACACTGACTTGCATCTTGTCGGACGATAGTCCTCAAACTTGTAAGAAAAAAACTGGCAGAAACCAAAAACTGGGGAAAAGATAAGGGCCGTCGTCAGTTCACCTCTTCGGCCACAAGCCCCGGATCACTTCAGATTTCCTTCACTCCTTTTCTTGATAAGCCTGTGGGAAAATAACATTGTATCATAAGTTCCAAGACGGGGAGAAAAACAAAAAAAAAAACAATTGACTTCACCCAAAAATTCATCTCAAATCTCAATTACATCCGCTCTCTCCTCACAGTATTGACTTGACAAACTAAAGCCCAGTTACAGGCACAAGACAGCACACATGTCAAACATGCCGTTTTCCCAGTTGACACTCACTCATAATTTCCCATACATTTCCGAAAAATCCCAGTAAGTAAGGACTCCTCCAGCCCTTCAAATCTCTTCTCAAAATTACATACAGCCCCACGCTGCTTCAAAAAACCAAGGGCTTCCATGAAAAACTGTCCTTAAAACACCAACAAACAACCTGTCTCGCCCCAAGCCTTGCGTCCAAGAAAAATAACAACCAAAATACCCCACCAAATCATAACAGCACACAAGTCTCAACTGCTGAATGACCAAGGATGACCGACGCAGTAGAATAATACACTATAGACAACAAAAAGGATTCCCCTGAAGGCCCTGTGCCGTGTCCAATATTTTCCCTCCAAAATTACACACGGCGGAACTCTTTCCGCGAACTTTTTTCCCGCCCTGTATTTTCGCAAAAAAAAAAATTGAATCCACTCAACACTACCACCACCACCAGGACTTACACCAGGATATGAGCCGTATACAAGAAATGGAGTTGGAAATCTCCAGCTGCTCCTACCACTAACTACCACAACCACCGCAGGAATGAGCCAGGCTGCGAATTCAACAATATTCAGTTAGCCAACTAATCCTTTGCCAACTACTAATCGTCTCATCACCACTGCCCCAGCTCCTGCTCCTACTACTGCTCCAATTCATTGTCGTAACCAACTCCGCTCAACAACACGTGACAATGACATTATTTGAAGCTTTATTAGTAGTAATTATTATCTCAACGTGCACCACTTCCACGGCTTCAACATCCATGAACAAACACCACGGAACCTCCCTCATATTTTCCCTGCATCTTACAACAGCAGCCTCAACTCTAACACTTTTAGTATTTTGGTCATGCTCTCCCAGCCGCTGCCGCCGCCTTCGTCCACATCAGTTTTAACAGAACATTCCAAAAATCCCACTTCCATCCCGTCTCGTCCCACCCAACCAAAAATGGCAAGGAGAAACCATTTAGTACCCAACCCATCAATTTCAAATTCCCGCCGCAGAAAATCTGGAGGGAAAATCAAGACAAATTCGAGACGAGATTCCTACAATAGAATTCCTCACAAACAGATGACGTTTTCATCCGCAAGATCACCAATAATGACATCGTGACGGACTCACGGGGTCAACGAGTATAATAGGGCACGCAAAGTCACGTCAACAGACTTGAGTGTAGAAGAAGCGGGAAGGACAAGACCTGTCCTCTTTTCACCAGCTATGTCATCATCATCATCATCATCAGCATCACCTCCATGTAATCATCATTCCGAATTTCATCTCAAATTCAAGCTCCCTTATCGGCCGCTAAAATCAGGATACATTTTATGGGATTCATGTCTATATGTCTAAAGAATAATTTCGGTCATCATCAGCCATCACATCAGTCTCAATCAAATTTGCTCCTAAAATATACCTTCCTTCCTCACCCACCACACAAACGCATGCACACGGGCAACAGTGGTTTCAAATGGACTGGTCGAACTGCCAAGAACCGTACGTTACGTGCACGGTGTGACCAAGTGGTATGGTATCATACAGGAAACCTTAGGTAAGGTTACAATTTGAGCGCCAGGCGCAATAGCACCACGAATATTGTAAGAAGCAGAGCAACAACGTCCGCACGGACGCGTGTCGAGGGCACACACAAACACACACACTCACACAAATACACATGTACATACCATACACATGAACCAAACACCCAAATCCCTGTCGTCATGAAGTCAACCAGGTGTAAAAAATACTATTATAAAACCCTAAAACTACCTATTACTACTGCTATACACACCACCAGTAGTGATCCACTACATTCCTAAATGGGATCAACAGTAGTAGCACACGTGACTGCACCCAGAACTCGGGCAAATAAGTTCACAGAGCCACAAACACACACAGACACACAATATTCCTAACGGTCATGCGGATCAAAGCCATATATTTAATTATCTCATTAAAACCATCATCATCATCATCATCATTATATTCCTTCCACTGCAACACACAGCAGACGACACCACACACTCCCTCGGCAAACTCCAACTTGGTTGGCCTACAGTAAAGTCCTCAGGAGTCTCATAATATAGTTTATCAGTTCACTGCAGAAAGGGAGCTTGTTAGCAACAACAACTCACTCGTCAAACACACACACACACACACGCATATAGTCGCATGTAGTCCTCGCAGGATTCTTAACCGATTTTTTGAAGAGATTCCAAACCCTACACGAACCTTTGAGTCAGGCCAGGCCCACACTGATAATTTGCAGCACACACAACAATATTATGAGCATGAATGAACATTTCCGAATCTTACTTGATTGATTTCTGATGAAGACTATAGCAACAAGCCACAACACGCTTGCCGTCGAATCATTTGTCTATAGGAAGGAATCCAATGTTACCGTCCAATATTATGAATGAAACCCACACAACAACAACCACATGGTCCTTCTCACCCGGGAAACTGGTAAGTTATATGGCGACGTAAGCACGCAGCAGTATGAATCTCAATAACCCTTCCGCGGCCCCAATTTCTCTATCTTTAAGCATCCAAATTGTTAGTAGAAACCCTTTTTTCCCAACTAAATAACAAGAAGAAGGCGCAGATGAGGAACGTCAGGCCGAAGACGTTCACATTTCTCAACTGGCCATGCCGAGCCCGCTCACACATTGCCAACTGCATACACTACTACAAAATTACCTTCAAACGGGTTTCAAAATGGTAAAATCGTGATTCAAAGGCCACTGGGTAAGAGGCACACATATGTGAAAAAACAACTGACAAACTACGAGTAATGATGCTGCTTGTTTAGTGAAACCTTGAGGCAACTTTCAAAAGTCACTGACGTCACGAAACTACGACTACTGCTACTAATATACTATGTTGCGCTGTGCACACACAACAAGCACACCTGACTTCACCCACTTCAGAGCCCTTCAGCCTATATATTTGAAATCCATGCCGGAGGAAGTAGTATTTATATATACATATATATATACATAGGCTGCTATACACAACCAATGTTTGAACTTCACATCCACACACAGGTACATGCACAAATACACACAAAGAAACATACAACAAGATACATACACAAACACACACACACACACACACACATGCACAAACATACAAACTAATAGAAGGGAATAAAGCTCCATTAATTTTCTCTCTCTTCTTGATGGAAGCCATATTTTTCCACACAGGTATGATGATACCAGTTGGAGGCCGAACCGCTCATTCATTCCTTGCCAAAATTCTATATGCTCAGATTAGACATTTCTCCCCGTCTATAATCTCACCGCTCCTCAACTATAGCTTTCAGATACGTGAAACAATCTCGTTCGGCAAATACTGGTTTCTCCAATCATCCCTTGAAATACAGTCCAACTCCCAGCCCCAACCCTCCTCATCCTCATAATGCGGGATCCTTTACTTAGTTTGTGGCACAAAACTGAAAGGACGCACGCACGGCCGGGGCACAGGGTGATCCTTATTGTCATTATAAACGTTCTTTTTGGGACCTGTGGGTTCGATAGTCCGACACCCAGAATTCATATGAATGCAAACACTACGTCATCCGGCATCATCATCATCATCAGGGATGAGTGAGTAGTAGCATAATACGATCTGTCATGCTGACCGACGCCAGCATTGGAAGAGTGATAATTTCGCGGCCACCCCCGCCTTGGTAAAATATCGTAGTCGTCGTCAGTCGTCATAAAATCATCCTCAACGCACCGCTACTATCGCAATGAGCAATCTCATTCGTCCGCGTCGTCTCATCCCCACAACATCAACTTATACACACACACACACTCACACACCATTAACTTACACACGCACACACTCACACACCATTAACTTACACACACACACACACACCATTAACTTACACACACACATACACACTATTAACTTACACACACACATACACACCATTAACTTACACACACACCGTCAACTTACACACACACACACAAACACACAATTTCAAACGCTATTCTCTATCAGTTCTGTCCTCACCTCACACGACTGTCTACCGCATATTACTAACCTCAAAAAACCTCGTTTGTCATTCCCCCTTTGTCACGCATACGAATAAGAAACTGGCGAACGATTCACCCAGCAATTTCAAAGGGGTATTCATAACAGCCACGTCACCAAGGCTCATAATAATGCTACATTACTACATGAAAGATTCATCAGGTTCAGAACGTATCCACATACGTTCCGGAAGCCAGTGACAAAATCAAAACTACAGAGAGACTCACGAACTGGGTGCTGTATCTATAAAGCCATACATACGCGCAGGCTTGCAGCCTGCCTACACCTCAAACCCCAAAGAATCATGACCAAGTCAACCCAGAAGTGAGCCTCTATATAAGTTTCAACAAAACTGCACATGCACAACTTCAACTTCGTCAGTCTTCTGCGTCCATCATCATGATAGCAGTTCCTCCTCCTCCTCCACCTCAAAGTCACTTACTTAACTTCGCAGCACACACAAACATGTATGGGCCCGCCGTCCTTCATTATTGCACTTCCTTATCCAATCCATTACTCCATTACGTACATGTAGCACTTCAAAAGGATCCAAATGTTACTGGTAGAACCAAAATGTGCAGTACACTTCCGTCCCACTGTTTTTCATAGCACTTTGAGCAGATCCCAAATATTATCTACTTACCAACCGCACACTTTACACTATACTATACTATAGCATATCTCTTCATTTCACTCAAACCCAATGGAAGGAGTCAATAATACTCGATGGATGCCAACTATTTGCCAATATATATGTGGCTTCCAAATGGCGCAACTCCCAGCAAAAACTCTTGGCAAAAACACACACACAGACATATATACTCTTTCCTCCTTCCTTCACTCGGGAAGTACAAAATAGTGCAGTAGTAATTTAGTTCTTCCGCCCGAGGCCGCACATGCATGTATGTAGTATGTACATAAGTCAACATAGCATCGTTTCCACAGCACCCGAAACAACAAGACGACCCCCTTTAACCTCCAAATTCCAGCCCTTCACTCCGCACCACTTGGAAGGAACACCGATATTAACGTAACTCACACAGTCACAAGAGACAGTTTCCCGCCTAGAATATATTCTCTCGTTTACGAAAAACTGCAACGTATTCTCCCCTGAACGAAATCCCGCAATCGGCACCCACCGCCACTTTTAACACACACACACACACAATAGAGTGCCACCGAAAGAGCCAGAGTTACTGCACTATAACTAAATATGTCATCTACCTCAAATCCAGGAATTGAAAAGTATTCTCCGGCTATTGTGGATGCAGTAAATTTCCGTGGCAATGACCCACTATCTCCTCCAATTGTGATTCCTATAAATTCCTCAACGACCTACCATTGCATTGCCACCACCACCGCCATCATCATCATCACAACACCTACGCCAACACCGCTGCACTGCATACAATAAAGCAAAATCCAAACCATTCATCGCCCCCCGCGCCCTTCCGCCGATAACCCGTGAGGAAGTTGGGAATTATCATGATAGTTTGAAAACAATAAATCATGCGGAAGCGCTCGCCGGAATCCCAACTACCGCATTAGCACCACCATCCCCGTCATCATAAACTATTCGCCCACCAATACACTTGACCCCACTCAAGATGAACAGGATGAACCCAGCAGTGCTGCTTATAGGATTATTACTACACAAACATACCACAGCGACCATGCAGCTACTTCTATCGAACTTCACACAGAGGATAATAATAATAATGTGCAGAAGTGAAACCGAGTATTTTTTTTCACATCCCAAATACAATAGTATACAATGCATGCATCTGCATAAGATCTCGATGACAAGTATACTATGTAGCATTGCAATGTCGTGTGAAACTTGTTGATCACAAAGAATTTATTATCATACTAATGATAATAATAATAATAAAATATTAAATCCGCAAACCTCTCAGCCCGTAAGCCTTGAGACTATCCAGGAAAAGATGGTGATGAAATTCACATCATCTGAACTGCGTGTCAGACTGTGTGGGGAAAATCATTAAAGCAGAGTCACGAGAGTCACGGCGTGGAAGACGATACCCGAATATACATATTGTTATGAATGATATGAATACAGCAATATATTTTGTCCTCATATTCCCGACGGCACAAGGCTCACTTGGTTAAATCCAACGGCTGGGCATCAAGCCCTAGGATTTGAAAAATGAAAAGCTTGACGCTTGATCCATCTAAATAACTTTTAATAGGATTTTCCTTCACGAACCCCCAACAACTTGGCCAATTCCCGATAAAAGTTTCTCGTCCACAGACAATAGCATCATCATCATCATCATCATCATCTCTGCAAATCTTCACAGAGCCCCCTTAACACACTTAGAGGATGGAGGAGCATTCTCTATAAAAAAGATACTCCAATCTTCGAGCCTAGTTCCGAGTTGCAGTAATTGGGAAAGAGTTACTACAAGTTACGTTGAGGCAATCTCCTCTGCCTTCTCACTTATTTAACTGTAATCAGGTTGCCGCTGGTGTGTGTGTGTGTGTGTCTGTGTGTGTTTGGTGGACCGGCGCACGTTCCGCAGCCATTGTCACTTCTTCCTTCACAATTTCCTCCTCCCTCCCATGGGAATGACCCGCAGGGGGAATTAATATTTTCCAAGCGTCAAGCGCCACTTCCAAACAACCAACCAACAACAGCAACTTGGGCAAGATGGGGGATTCTGGGAGAAGCACAACTTACATTTAGATTGCACCACTGACTCAGCAGTTTTGAGTTTAGTACTGCGGTCAGATGACGGCCATAACTATTAAGGAATTTCCCAAATGTAGAAAAACTTGCCACCTCTACAGTTCACAGTTTACAGTAATTTTTTTTGGCATTACTTCAGCCCGGAAAACATGGGCGAAACTCCGAGTATTCCCCCATCTATTCAAACTATACACACTAATGTGGAGAGTTATAGCCATAAGTCATATGCCTTCTGCAGAGAATCAAGTGGGTCTCGGTTTTCCCGGGCTAAACCGGGAGAAGTGAGACCGGCTCGGGCTTAGAAAGTCGAGAGGAGACCGACTTCAGCCGGTCTCCGGTTCTGCCTCAAAGGTTTAAAACCCACCGGATTTCCGGTCTCAAAGAATTCAAGACCGGGTCCCTTATGCTGGTTAGCATTGAGCCTCTTGGAGTGACGGACAAATGTCAATCAAACTCAACAAATTATATCGTCGAAATTTCGTATTGTACTTTGAAATTGTTGTATCCCCGTAAACGTATCGAACTTCACAAAAAATCACTGGCTTTCACGATGGAAAATTTAATTTTCGTTAATACAATTAAAAATTCATCGCAACCGGTGCTGCAGTTTCGGAGCAAAAATCGTGAGTCTGCCTATTCGGATACTGCAATGCTCTAATAACAGTACAATGCCAAATAAAACAAAGAAATAATTCAAACTTGAAGCTTGAATTCATCTTTAAGTGCTATATGAACAAAAATGAATTCATGGGATTTTCCATAAAAAGCACAAACTGGTGAAAACTGAGGCTGTGTCTGCCTCCCATTTAATTGATTGTATAGCTACAGAAATAAACTCTGCAATTTATGAGTTCCGTCCTACCATACATATCTGAATGCATAAGTAT
>WJFA01002320.1:0-16462 GCA_009870155.1 Pseudobourletiella spinata | reverse complement strand
GTCACCACTTAAGGATTTCAATTAATTTTGCTACAAATTACCAAATTTTAGAAACGCCAAACGTAGATTTAACGACTCTTTACGTTAAAGAATGTAGATACTAATACGCAAAAATTTAACTAGAAAAATAAATGGTTTGATCTTGCAGAATGTTTCACATTTATTAGATTCACAGAATCTTAAATTACAGGAGTCCTGGCAAACGGCATCTAAAATGAGACCCATAAATATCAAAAAAACATGTATTTTGATTGTCGAATTTTTTAATTTTTTCGAATTTACGAGGAATTTGAACGTAGTTTCGGGCGGTAGATTGAAGAGGACATATGAATCTACTAATGTTATAATTCTTGAACGTATTCGAAAGTATTAGATTAAGCTTAATCACATATTAAAACCAATTAAATACCTTCTAATTACCGAATTTCGGTTGTTTTATTGTGAACTGGAATAGAAAAACTTCCAATCAACTCCAAACAAAAGCCAGTTATACGTTGAGGGATGTATGCATGTTTTCATTCATTTGGATAAAACATTAATGACTCTGGCTTTCGACCTGCGATGACATGTTAATGTCAAAGGTCAGACTGTTTCTGTGACTTTCGATTGGGATTTGCAGGCTGTTTAGCGATTTCAACTTAGGTAGAAATCCTATTTCATAAACCCAATGAAGTATTTTTAGCTACTTTGTACTACGGCAAGTCAAAAGTGACAAAAGTACAACTGAGCTCATTTGGTTTCATTTTTGGGCTATGATCGAGAGGTAGGCCATGTCGTAGGCAGTGCTGACGTGGCTTTATAGTTGCCACCATATTATTGCCACGTCTAAGGATTGCCTTTAATTGGCAGACCCTCCGAGGGTTCCCTCTAACCCAAGACCAGAAAGTACGCTATTTACCTTAAGGAACCATCGCTAACCCGGTCTTCCTATCAGCTGGGGTAGTTCTACTGTACTTGCCGGAAAATGGAGGAAAACCAAAGGAAGTACAAATCAACCATCCACCAAGGGGCGCACCTCCACCCACCGAGGGGGTACACGCCCACCCACCAAGGAGGTGCACCCCCTTGGGTTCCCTCCATCTGGGGTACACCCCCTCGGGTTCCCCCCATTTGGGGTAACCTCCTTTGGATTTCCTGAACGCCCGGGGTAGTCCCTTTCGGGTTTCCTCCACGCCCGGGGTACTCCCCAACCCGGGTCACTGGACCCGGTAGTCCTTCCACGACCTCCTTCCTCTCCGGAGGCCAGAGACGGACTGACGCGAGTTCAGGTGCAGGTTGGCCTTATATGAAGTAAATAAGACACATAAATACCCGGGTAAGTGCAAGTGTACCGAGATTCAAGCAAGATTCAAACACAAATAATTTAGGAAATGAAATCAAATAGGGATTAAAATAAAACCTACAATTATATGATTCCGGTAGACGGATGCAAACATTTGCAAACAAATTAGTTGTATTTAGTTGCATCCTACAAAGATCTAAGGTAAGCTAAAATGTTGCCAACATTTACATACAACTTAGTTGTGTTAAGTTTTAGGATAAAAGATTTCATGTGAGCTAAAAAATGTCCTACAACATCTCCCTGAAATTACCAACACCAAACCTGCAGATTTTCCCTGATTACATCCACTGTAACACATCCACATCCAAGTCCTTTGCTTTGACATTCGGTCCCTTTTTTGACTAGAAGCTGCATCTGCGAAACCCAATCGAGCTTTGTTCTGAGGTTTCTTTTATGAAGTTTAGTTTCTTCCAAACTAATTTGGGGATTCGAGAGTCCTTCATCTCAAGATTTTTGGTGAGAAACTTCATAGATATTTTAAAAATGGGGTATTCTAGCTTAGCTCTATTACTTTCAATCCTAACTATATAACTAGCAGTACGTCTTGGAATATTCAGAGCATATTTAAGGAAGGTGCTCTGAACTGTTACTGTCTTCGGTTTTTCAGTGCCCCGTATCTCCTCGGCATATAGTAGAGAGGAAAGATAGATGGATTCGAACATTTTGCATTCTTCTTGCCAGCTGCTGCATCTGGACCTAAGAAAATTTCAAAATTTCCTGGAATGCGACTTTTGCCTTTGCAATGAAGTTTTTGACATGACGAAAAATGCTACGAATATTAAACGGCACTCCTAGATACGTGTACTCCTTTACTACCTTCAGAGGTTACCCCTTGTATGGGAATGCCATTGACCTTCAATTGCGTAAGCTTCCTCGTGAGAATATCATAGCCATAGTCTTATTCGCGTTGGCTGTAATGCAATTTCTATCGCAATATTGTGCTCAAATATCTAGCTTAAGTCTAAGATCCCCTGGGCTATGAGCAGGATTACCGTTCCGTCGGCAAAGAGTAACAAAAGACAGTTTACTGTGTGCATTATACTTGGTTCCATGTCTGCTATAAGTATTGAGAATAAGATAGGAGAGGGGATTTCTCCTTGTAGAATCCACTCCATGATTTTTGATTGTTGTGAAATTCAGTCACAGGATCTCACTCTAAGACATACCTGTTCGTATAGACTTCGTACTAATATTATTTTGTCGCTGCAGCGTAGACCGTAATATGTTACGGCTTATCGATTCGCACTTTTTCATAATCTACGAATGCTGCATAAAATTTCTCTCCTTTGTGTCGTATGTGGTTTTGAACAATTCCTGCTAGGGAGAAACTTTTATCAACAAAATTTTTACGATATCTTGGTACTCTGGTAAAGTATTGTGATCCTCCGCCCAGGTATTTAATCTCTTCAAAAGTGCTTGGGTTCATGATGTTACGCAGCAGCTGATGAGTGAGATTCACCCGTAATTAGCTTGATCATTTCTATTTCATTTCTTAAAACAGTTATTAGATCTACCACTGACCGTTTTGCTGAAGTTTGTCCGCTTTCTAGGACGTTAGAAAAGGTTACGAGGAAGTCCATCCAATTTACGGGAGAGCTTTGAGTCCTTCGTTTGGAGTTCCATCTACACCTGGGGCTTTTCGGTTGCTCGGTTGTTTGTTTTCTTCTTTCAGTTCGTTTTTTGTGATAGCCGCATCAATTTTCCATCTGTTATCTCTAAGGCTCGCAAAAAGCAGAAGTGAGCACTGATTGTAGGTATGTGGTTGGTGGGTAAAATCGAAGTCTGGCGACTTGAAAACCCCAAATTCGCTTTTAATTTTTTTCGAAAATCAAAAAAAGCAGAAAAGAGCATAAGTAGACGAAAGTGAGCAGAAAAAGCAGAAGTAACCCGTGAAAGGGAGTTTCATGGACAAAAACTTCGTATAATTTTAAAATTTCTATGAATCCACGACAAAATTCGAAAAATTTCAAAACCTTTTGGACTAAAATTTATCAATTATTCTCGCTTTTTCGAAAAATGTCCAATATAAACTAAAAACAGTTCCTCTATCAGCGCTATAAGTAATTTTCTTAATAAGCTTCGGAACTGAAAAGAAGCAGTACAAATGGCTCGCAATTTTAGAATGTAAACTTACAGGGGCAATGTCAATGTTGCACAGCGCCGACACCAACTGGATCGCAGAGCTTATGCTAAAAATTATCTTTTGCAAAGCAGTAGGTGCGGAAACTCAGATTTGACCCTTCTGGAGGGTTTTAAAGTCTGAGGTAAATAGTCGCAACGGGGGGAAATGAAAAATCACGTGTTAAATCCCATATGGATTTTCCAGTTTTGGACATCGAGTGACTTCTTATTAATCCACAGGGTGCCTGATGGGTCCAAACTTCGTCATCAATATTTTTACCTCAGAACGCCGTCAAATTTTCAGAAAGTAGGAAACAGGATTTTTTGCTCACAGAAGTTGATAATACTTGCAAAAAAAACTGGGGTGGGATTTTGGCTTAATTTTTCAAAAATTCCTCGAAATTGAAAACGGCGATTTTCTTATGGGATTTAACATGGGGCCCTCCAGAAGGGTCAAACCAAGGGGAGTTTCCGCATCTACTGCTTTGCGAGACGTACTCTTTCTGAAATAACTCTGCGCTCAATAGGCTGTCGGCGTTGTGCGTCATTGACGTGTGAAAAGTGAATCTTGTTAGTAGGGAGCGAAATTAAGAATTTCGCTAAATTTAAGTGCCATCTGAAGCTGATAGGACGATTTTTAAAATAAGCAGAAAAGGCAAAAGTTCCACTTGAAAAAAGTTTGCGCGCCTTAGTTATCTCTATAGCCTGAGGTTGTAGATCGGGCATGTGCTGCTGCGGCATAATGTTTGAATACAACGCATACCATTCGGAACTTGTTATTCTGCTACTGGTGGGGTTTGAATTACGATTCTTTTCAGTATCTTCCAAAATTTAGCTATATTTTTGACATCTAGGTCCCAAGCAATTCTCTTGTAGTAAAATGATTTACAGTTCTTGATAACGTTATAGTTGTCACTTCTAGCCTGTATTAATTTACTGTGATCCACTTGGTTTTGGAGGAGATTTTCTACAGATACACTTCATTTTTATACTGTTTCTTGCAGCCTTGCATTTTTCGTTGAACCATGGCTTTTTCCTAGCGTTAGTAGACAAGACTCCTGTCCAATGCACTCGCTTGCCTACTCGCCTTTATTACAGTATCAGCAAAGCAGCTGTATCAACTTCCATCGACAAGGTCAGCCGCTGGAGGATCAGGAGTTTTCTAAAGTCCTTCTAAAAATTTCAAAAATTTCTCTATTCAGTGATGATTTTATTAGATTACACGGGTATGACTTGCTTACTGTTTCAACTGTTTTGCCACCTTGGGAGAGGGTGATGATCCGAGGAATGCACATTTTTTGTGTAATATGTACTGTTATGTGGAGAAAAAAATTAGATCTATTGTACTAGAGCCTTGGTTGCTAGGAAAGGTAAAATCTCCTGAGATATACCACGGGGTTCTACCATGTGGTAGGTAGACTGGGACCTCCTCCATTATATTCACATAATTTTCCGCTGCAGCTGCTTTCACCTCTTCGAGCGAAATTCTCCTTCGACCAATTACAGAATTAAGTACAAAATCTGGTTGGACAAATCCTAAATTACCAACCCTGCAAATGAAGTCTGCCAGTAATTAATTTTGGGGGACATCGGGAGATCAATTAGCATTTTAAGCTCCCGTAAACCTTTCAGGAAATCTGTATAAGGGGGAAATTAACAATTAACTATAGCGAAAATTACTTATGTTAACTTGCATGAATGTTGCAGCTTTACCGTTATAAAAAGTCTTAATCTCTTATTTCAACGATTTTGAAATGGAGTTTACAATCGTTAGTAATCCAGTTGACCTTCTGCCTTTCTCTGCAGATTTGATCCCTCGTCTACAATCTTTTCGTAGCTGATATATGCAAAAAGATTATACTCTGATTCACCGCGCCGTCTCCACGAGTCAAAAGATATCTGTTTTAAAAAACATTGTAGTCATCTTTACTTAAATCATGAAAATCTTTTATGCCGTGGATATTCCAAAAACCAATATGCATGCAGTAATTTTTTGTAAAACTAGTTCCCTTGATTTGTGTATGGGCGCGTTCACTGATCAATTCGCTGCAGCTGTGAACCGTTGTATTCGGTATTACCCTTTCCTCGGTTTTCCGAGAGGATTTGCTCTGCTTGTTCCAGGATAATACTCTTTATATCAATTGTGGCATACTTTCCCGTGTGTGCAGCTGCTTTTCCATTTTCTGTGGCCCACCTCAGTACTTGCACTATCGTTTATCGTTAGTTCTGGGTGAATAATGAGGTCAATGCAGCGGCGTTTCTTCAGTAAGATTCTCTCCTTTGCCCCATTATCAGCGAAGTATACTTTGACTGCTCTTGGGGGGAGGTTGCAGGTGTTGTAGGACCGGCAGGTTTTCCCGTTCTGTGAGCTGAAACTATCGTATCTTCCTCACCGTCCAGGTCTTTCATGATTTTCTTGACTGAATGACGTAACACTATAGAAGATTTCGCCTCTTCTTCTGAGATTCCTCTAATAGTTAGGTTTCTCTCTCTGACCCGGATCTTAACCTCCTCTTCACAATCATGCCTTAATGACTAGATCACATATTGCAGCTGATGGATTTCTTGTTTAACCAGGTTTGTTCTGGTTCCAATGTTGTCTCATGTCTTCATCACGTTTAGCATTTCCTCATTTGTCTTCTTGAGTTTCTCGCGCAGCGTATTTTCTCATGACATTTTTTGTTCGATTGTACGATTTCGCACCTACAGGTTGATCAGTCGATCATCCATACTTTTTGTTATGATTCCCTTCTTCGATTGGTTTCTTGATCTCCTCCAGCCCATTCTTGTTCTGCCTTTCGGACTGGATTTTTGTGGGAGTTTCTTCCGTATTGTCCACCTTCCGATGTTTGTGGTAGGATTCCTATTCACAATCCTCCGTGGACTTCCTCTTTTGCCGGTATGCGCCGCGTATGCCGGTAATCGGAACTGCATTCTTCCGTATGGAGATCGGGCCACTGGAATTCCCCCAATCGTCGAAGTAAAGGTTTAACGATCGGTCTTTCTTAAACATCCTTCCTATAATTTACGCGGCACCGGGACACGTCATTCCGTGTTTTTCATTCGGGTGTCGTCACGCATCAAAAGCATGCATGAATAATTTTTGGTCTGCCCGAGATGGTCCCATGCTGGATGACCAGTCCAGCTACAGACGTAGGGCAGGATGTATCCCAATAGGTATTAATTCAATGTGTTTAGATTTAAGATCTCACACTATTTTAAAGAGTAGTAATAATTACTGCTGCCTCTTAAGCTGGAACTTGAACGTAAGTCCCTTCACATGGAACTTCGATGGAATAAGATAGCGTGGGATTACATTTTATGGCTTGGCATTGAATCCTTTACTCTTTTACCAGAGTAAGTACAAGGAAAGGGAACGCTGCGTACTGAAGACCCCTACCCCTTGCACTCGGGCTCAACTAATAGATTCCTGAAAATTTTATAATTTAGTATTTAAAATTGAGCTACTGCTCTTGGACGGTGACAAATCTCGTCGCATGAAAATTCGCTTTGACGAACCATTAGACGACCGTTCTCATAGATTTCAGTCAGGCTTTGTATTTATGTAACTCATCAAATTGAATTGGTTGAACAATTCTAGTTTTTACTAGGAACTTTAATTAAGAAATTAAGTATTTTCAGCGTCATAAATTTTAAAAAAGCTCCGCTGTTTGATACGTTTCAAAACAAGCTACGTGACAAATTAATACATTTCTAACTCGCAAAAATGTTTTTATTCTCCCCATAAGATTTGGCGAGCGGACAGGAGCATAAAAATATACCGGAGTTAACTTTGTACTGTGTAAAAAAATCTGAAAATATTTGTTTGCGGAATTTCCGATTTTCGCACGTTACTGTGTTTGAATAACAAAATAAATACGGATGCCGTTTCTTATCCACTGTTTTCTAGTTGTTTTCCGTGGAAGTTTTAGAGCTCTGAATAGGAACGGTGCGTCACATTCAAGTTTTTCGTCGAAAATTCCGTCGGCTATTTCTGCGTCCAAAAAGGAGATTTACCCTGCAGCAAATATCTACCCACCACATGCAAGAGCTGATAGCACTACCATCGCACCAAACGGTCAGGCTGATACTTCACTTTCTACCATGGACCATCCACCACCGGCTGACTGGATTAAATTTCCATTCGTGAAAATCCACAGGAAATAGTCGATAATACACTGCAATCTAAAGACGAACACCCACGGACACATATCGAGGTATTGAAAAACTGCATGCACCATCGTTTTCAACACCATCTGAAATCTAGAAAAGCAAATAACATTCGTGTGCCAGGTCATTTCAAGCATGGGAAATATTAAAAATATTTTGTCGAGATTCAAAATGAGATTTTTCTTATGGGATTTATCATGCAAAAGATTTAGCACCCAAGGGTCCACCCTTTGCATATATTTGAAATCACGTCATTTTTTCATAACATTATACCACATGTAACTTGCGCATGAGAAGTCACAGAAAGTATTTCTGAACTCACACCTGTGTTGAACAATGATCACAAATGTCGGCGTTGAGCTTCCAACCACCATAAGAAAAAGAAAAATGAATCATTGCACAATTATAATTACCTGAATTTATAGTTCTCAAGTCCAGGTCACGCTTCATTGCATGCATTCTAGGTAAACTTGCCTGATACGCGTAGCACTAGTCCAAAAGCTATATGGTTTCACGTAGTTAGCGTTGTTTTCGTTGCTAAATATTGTAAAGAGGAAGTCTTTTGTAGGGTTAAAAGGTTGGACGATGCGTAGTAAGCGATTTCTGTGGGCAACGAAACAACGTGAAAGGGGTCCTCGGTGACAGATTGCACATTTCACAGTGGTGCTCGAGGTTATTTTGACTCTCATCATAATTATGTAGTGCGGAGAAGGAGAAAAATTGACATAATCCCCTTGCTGGCTACATCTCCATCTAGTCAGCTTAACTCTCACCGCAGCGGTGTATTGGCGAAAGAGCATTGCATGGAGTGAACTCGACGATCGAGGCACCCTTCTTCCCGTCACAATCTGTCAAACTGAGCCGGCGGTTGTTAAGCTTAGCCGTAAATCTAGTTCCAATGGGCTTCAGTGCCTTTGACATTTCCACTAAATAATAATATTAAGTCGCACATGCACAGTTCTATCCTGTAGGTGCGCCTATAATTACGTGGGTAAGCGTATTTGTGCTCCGCAATTGAGATGGTGGCCGCTAATAACGACGGCGCTACTGCTTGTAAACGAGGGCACCGGGTTTGTCCAAAGTTTTCCCCCAAGTTGTGTCCAAAGTTTTTAGGGATAACTGCAGCGCGTAACGTTTGGCTTTCAAATCATTGCTGACTTGTAGACCGGATGGAGTAGTAATGAGAAAAATTCAACATCATGTTCGCGCCATTTCACTAGTAGCCGAGGAAAGTGGGGTATTGGAGGACACTGTGTGCCTAATGGCTTTAGGAATGGGAGAGATATACGGAATCCCTTCAGAGTCCAATTTAGTGAGGAAATAGGTTGCTTTAAAAGGAAAGTTTTGACTGGTATCGATAGACTCCGTAATAGTCCTCATAATGTATATATGTATATTCTTTAATTACGGTAATGGCCGGTATGCGTGTTTCATTGGAGCTTCAGAAGAAGTTTCAAGTTAACCAGCCGGAGGCACAACATGGAACATTTGTTTCAGATTTCCCTGTCAGCTCTGTCGCGGCGGGATCCCTTCTCCCTCCTCACACACTCACAGACGCATACAAGCTCTTGACTCCTCTCCAGCTAGAAATTACTTCACTACTCAAGTGGGGTAGTTCCAAGTCGAGGGAAACATGGAGGAGATTTTCCATTTATCATCACCCTAGGTGAGAGCTAGGAGGAGTATATGGCAGCCCCAGCTGTGCTCCCGAAGAGGGGAACCAGAATCTTTGCATATATCAATAACTGTCAGAGCCAAGAATTTGTCACATATAATGTAAACGTACTGAGAAATTCCTAATTAACGTTTCCCTTCCTGCAAACCCACGCTCAACTTCCCATTGATGATTATTTGCAGCGGTCTTGTCGCGGAAAATATGTGTAACTTTGCGGATACATTGGACAGAAGAGATGATAAAGTATATAATGTGGTGGAAATAACGGAGCTAATAACTTAGCGGCGGAACATAAATACAGAAATGACATAATAGTGGACGACGGAATATACTCGAGGAGTTGATATGCTCTGACTCTGAAGTTATGGAGGCCCGGTGATCATGCTCGTAGGCTCTTTATGTGTGGGAAGTGGAACAGCGACGCAACAGCGTGCATACTGGTGACTCCACCATATCCTCGTGTGAAATAATATGGTAAGCCACTCTCCGGACGGATTTTCCCATATATGAAACTTACTGCCGAACCATAATCCATGCTGGGCTATCAACAGGTTTTTCTTTCCCTTCACCGTCCACAGAGAACCCATCTGTTTCCACCAAGCAGGGCTGTTTTCACCAGTAGAAGCTAGGCTAGTGCCGAGCTCAGGAAGCGGCTTCCATTCCCAGTGCTACCACTGCTGGTCTTCTGCCCAGGTAAGCATATTGAAGCTGGCGGGAACGGAGATTAACCTATATCAGTCCGAAGAACTAAACACAGACACGTCACGTACCCCGACCGCTAACATTTCAAAAGACCTCCTCCCTCGTGTAACGCCTGCCCACTTCTTCCCCTTTCCATCTTAATCAGATAATTCCCTGCCGGACCTCCAACTCCCGTACGTGCTGAACCTTTGAGACTCGAATCATGACATTACCAAGAGGGAGACAAGAAAAGTGAATCTAATTAGTCCCTCAGATCCATTTTGAGAGCTAAAAAGTCCTAGGACTAGGTCTCCCTTCGTTCGGTAGAATAAAGTGGGAGGGAAACCTGGTGCAGGACCAGTTTGCGTACACAGAGGGGAATAAATCGCCTGAATAATTTGTAGCCGCGCGAATGTGTACGTGAGTGTGCGCCATATGTGACCATATAATTCTGGTCTAGTCGAGTACATACAAACCATAGGTGACTCTTCAATCTCCCCACCTATCTCATAAACATGAGCATTGCACACACTAGGGTAAGCTTCTCGAATACTCTCCCGTGGCCTTTCTTCATCTTTTATCTCATTCAGTTGGCCAGACTTGAGATCTACTGGAGAGTTACAAAATGTGCTGCTCACCTCTTATTGAGTCTTGGAATTGTGGGAGGACGCGGGTCCTTGCCCCTACATTACAAACACAGAGCCCATTGGAAACGATTGTGCACAGTGGGTGTACAACGCTGTGTACAACAGAGTGTGTATGAATTTGGCCTATTTTCTTGCACCGAAAGGTTGAGTACAACTTTCCATGTACAACCGTTTGGACACAGCGCTGCGGCTTTCCGCCCGTACTTATGTCCAATCGGTTGTAAATAGCTTTGGAAAAGACAAAAATAAAGAAATCTCTCCGCACCAAGGCTCGAATATTCATCCCTCACCTCCCCACACCGGTATCACACGCTCTTGTACATTCACTTCAAAGCTCAATCCATCACCTTACCACCCATACCACAGTTGATTTATTGTGAGTAATGGAAAAGTTACAGACTTATGTACCGTGTCCATCTATACAATACAAAAAAATCTCGTATCACTGTAGATAATGAGATCGTGTAATGCAGGCAATCGCGAAATTCTAAAAGTTTTAAATTAAGGTAGATGATTGTTGATTCCACTAAATATGCCCATTCAGGGCATTCCTTCTTTAAAGATGACGGTACAAAATTACTAACCTTATCCCTATGTACTCTTACGACTTTGTAACCTACAGCCTACCACTATTAATTTGACAAAAACATCAACCACGCTAAACTCTGATTTTGCTCCAGCTGGCTATAGCTGCCATCTTCTATTTAGCCTTGCAACACTGGTGTCAAATCTGAAGAAAGAAAATTCACCTTTAAAAACTAACAACAAAACCTTTAAAAGCTACACCATGTTGTATAAATTTAACTTTTCAGTGATCATTATTACTGATTATGATTAAAAGTAGACATAGTAGTGATAAGTGATTATGATTGCTGACTAAAATTCACTTCTAAATTGATTAGCGGCTACTATTACTGATTACCGTGGCAAAATTTGTGATGGTTAACTATGATTATTGATAAAATTGTCAGGGGTAATGATTATGATTCAAATCATGACGGTCAGTAATTTTGATAAATGATCAAATATTGTTAGATCAACCGTGATTATCTCGTTGCTGAGCTTGAATTCAACAATTCTGTTGGCTGGGTATGTTGAAATAAAGTGGCGCACAAAGATGGAGCTTATCCTTGTGTCCATGTTCAATGAACAGACATATGTGAGGCGATTGGTCTCCTTCTTTTATCATCTATACTCAACACTGCGTGTTACACTATACGAAAAGTCAGTTCCACAAAAAAACTATCGTAATTATTGATTTCCGATTAGTGATTATCATTAGTAGGGTAGTGATTAGTGATTAATCATTCATGCATATTTTTGTTACCTTGATGATTATTGATTAGTGATATTTCGGCTCAAATTCTGGTTACTGATTAATCACTTATAATAATCAGTAATCACTTTTTGGCGATTACTTATTTTAAATCATACTTGCTGTTGTAAGGGAACGTTTTCGAAAGGGTCGCTTAAAATCTATGGACTACATCCCACCTCTGTGTGCACAATAAGTTCTTTAATGTTAATAATTTTCTCAAACAAGAGCCGTTGTTGACTGTATTCGTCATCCGCAAATACTACAAAATAATTTGGTGGTCCATGCTTTGCCACAAAAAAGATTAACATCAAATCATGCGAGGACATCAAAAGGATATGACCCGAAAAAGCCGAGAACACACTTGGTCAATTTCAGCATCGTATCACTGTATGCAAATGTCATATGAGGAAAGTTTCCTCATGAAAGTTACGAGTGGGTGCATGTTAACGACTTGGAAAAAATTGACTGGTGCGACCCAAACCTCGGTTCTGATTATGTCGGATACATACTAAAGGTTAACTCAGTATCCACACCGGCTAAAGGAAAAAGCAGCATTACTTCCACTTGCACCGCAGAAGAAGGCGGCTCGTATCGAGGACTTTTCTGCAGTTGAACGTTGAGCAATTAGGATCGATTGGAAAATCATTTACATCACAACCCAAACTATTGCTTGATTGCTCGAACATATCTGAATATGTACTACACTACACCACTCTTCGCTACTATTTAAAGATGGGAATGCGCCTATGCAAAATTCAAGCAGTAATTCCAGTTCTGTGAGTGTGCATGCTTCCAAAAATGTATCTCAGCAAATACTGAACTTCCAAAAACTTCCAAGAACTTCCTGTTCAACATAACACCGAAAATGATATTAGGTGATGAATGACTCAATTTATGGTCAAAATTTGCAAAGCAACAAGGAACTTTACGAGGTTAAGTATTGCAGGTCTCGAGCAAATACTCTTCTGTATCTAGTTTCACCCAGAATAAAAGACGGTAGAAAAATCTTAGTATTATCATGTTAATTCCTATAACAACTGAACATGTACAAATTATTCAGGCAAGATTTACAGTTCTAGAGTATGCGAAACAGATTTACATGTGATTAATGTAACGGGTAATTTTTTGGACGGTGCCTGTCAGGCAAAAAATGAAGCCACGAGAGTTTTCATGCACTTTTGCAATATAGTATCCATTTCATGGCCCTGTTCTTTGACAAATGTTATTTAATTTTGGATCCCCAGTATTAGCAAAATTTTAATGATGAAGATCGAACCCGGGGTAAAAATTTATACTCAACCCGCGTTTACCTGACATTTACTTCAGTAAAAACCGAATGTCAGCAGCAGTTATTACGACAACATCGCTACCAACAAATCTCGATGCGACGAAAATGTTCCCATTAAATAACATTAAATGGCCACGCACGATACACCAAAACAGAAGTTACCTGAGCGTTGCTCGTAATATTTTAAAATTAATATTTGATTTTGACCAGTAATTTTACCGGTATTTCACCAAAGATCAAATCCCAGGTTAAAGGTAAGATCTATGACCAACTCAAGTGTCGCAATTCCCGGTTAAAAACTGATACCCTTTGCATTTAATTCCGTCTCATAATGCCAGTTTTTTAAATAATGCCAAGTAAATAATGCCAATTTCTATAAATACAGTCATCGATCGAAGTAAAATAATTTGTTAATTGCGTATTTGTGACATCATTATTTTACTCTAACATATGTCTCAATTTTCTAACCAAATATTGGCGTGAAAACTTACTGAAGCATATTGACTTCCACCAATTTCACTGTCGGAAAAACGAAAGGTCGTCTGCAGGACGACCCCGACTATTCCTAAGATTTAGTAAAAAAAATAGAATCGCCAATATAGCTGTCAAACCATTCTACAGTAGGTTACTAAATTTAAAGTTCTGGACCAAATGAATCTTGACTTTAAAGATTCACTTGCATGAAATATTTGACTGATTGATTCGCACTAACACATAGCCTCGAGAAATAAATAAAGGCCAAATATCAAACAATGGGCGTATTTTCTTACCGTGCGAAACAATTGGCCCACGGATTTTCACAGGAACTAACGAAATAAACAGGTAGGGTCAATGAAACATAACGCTGTTGAGACAAGAGTCAAATAAACATTTTAAAACTTGGAGGAAGGGCACCTTCAAAAATTTTGAAGTTTACCGTCCTCATTATGTGTAGTGGTGGAGGTGAAGTAATGGTTAGAAAAAAGACGACGTAATTTAAGACCCTTAAATTGACATCTACTACCTACAAAAATTTATGTTTTGCAGATTGTTGGGATTTAGGGACATTTTCCGGCAGTCGGTGGTGCGAAATTAAATTGAATTACGCTGAATTCAATTTCAAAAATAACTTTTGTTCGAGGCCAAGCCTCGAAGTTCCAACGCCAATGAAAGTTAATATGTTCCAATGTTTTAGAATCATCGACAGTATAGCCAACTCCTAGACAGTGCCGAGGGGGGAACATTACGGTAGCCGTCTGTAGGACGGCATACCGACTTGTCATGTTAATGAAATCCATGGCTGACTCTACTTTGTGCAGTGTAAACTCGAGAACCACTGGACAAACCATCACGTGTCACATACCGTTTGAAAGCCAAAGAAACGAAATAGGACATGTGGCTATTTGTATTTTTATCCAACCTTGATTTCGGGTCATAAACCGAGGTCAAAGTTCAACTATAGGGTGCATTTTCAAACCGTTTGTTCCACATCAAAAAAATTATACGATAAGTTGTTGCATGTATTTTTACTCTAGAACAGTAATTTTTAAATCTCTGACGTTCGATATGGGGTTTGAAACCCGAGATAAAAAACCAGACCTATAGACCAATTGTGATTCGCCCTTTGCCCTCATTTTTTCCGGGTAAACTCGAGAACCGCTTAACCCATTATTACGCGTCATATACCAAACGAAAGCCAGAGGAATTGAGCAGTGTGGGGCGTCTGGCTTATTGTTATTGGAATCAAACCTTGACCTCAGGTCAGAAAAAGAGGTCAGAATTCAAATGCGTGGCGCATTTTTAAACCATTTGTTCTACTACCACTATGACTAAGAACGAACTTCTACTATTAAAAATGATACTGCGAGATTCCTCATGCAATTTTACTCTGGAGTACCGTTTACAACTCCGTTACTTGACATGGGATCAAATGCCCAGGTCAAAGATCAAACTTTCGATCCAATTGTGCTTTCCAGATTAAAAATAATCACACACCACCTGAATTTCTATGCGATTCTACCTCAGAATGCAAATTTCGATTGGTCTGTCTTAAAACTAGGTCGAAGCCAGTTCTACGTAATTAAGACAGAATTATACAATTGTTTCTGTGGATGCGTTCGTAGCACGATCAATTGCGCTACACAAACAGGAAGCCATAACGCGGGACATTGTGGTATTGCGTAATTTGATGTTAACGCAACTTGACCTCGGATCAGCAACAGGTGTAAATTCATCAATGGCTAATAAATAAACCTCAACTTAAAACCTTGATGTTGGATTTGACCTGAGGTCAAATAGAAATTATCTTTAAAGTGCACATACAACCATTGACACTTCTATGACTTCCGAATGGTGTGCCACACGTGATGTTACGCCCAGTGGTCCCAAAAGTTATCCTGAAGGACGACTGATGAATTTAAATCCTTTGTGTGGCTTATGATCAAATGTGGGCATGAAAATTTAGTAAAAGCAGTATTCACAATTCGTTCCGGTGGTTAAGGAGAAGAATCAAACGTGATAATGTAAGATGTAATGTTACCCTACAAAAAGTGTCCCTCTCTATTCTTTGGTTCCGTTCGTTATTGAAATGTAGATTGGCTCGCTCCAGTGGGTTAAACCTTTGAGAATTACGTGCAATATTCTAATCGAAAGCTTTATTTGCTGTTCACACGTTCCCGTTCCCAGACAGACAACTGAATATAGGCTTTTTAATAATTTTTTAGTTTAATTTTTTAAGATGTCTCAGGTTGTTACTTTAGGTCGGCTCAATTTTAAATGCACCTACGCCGTGCTAGAAATGAGAGTGAAGACCTATGCTATGCTGAATGCGATAGGTAGCCACTGTTGATTCCAGCTTTCCGTAGTTTGTATTCCCACATTTAAGGCCACCGCCAACGGGCTGGTTACTGGAGAGCAAGGTAAAACCACATGGGAGAAAATCTTTACTCCGATGGGGAGAGTGTTAAGTGCGCTGCTCACCACGGCAAGTTCCGAAGCTGACTGACTTGCTGGTAATGATCTAGCCAGGATTTGGACCTGTGCCTCCCAGACTGCAGGGAAACGCCGTAGACACTCAGCTACGACGGCTACGGCTGGGCTCAAGTAGCATATGAGTAGTAATAGAACTGGAGGGTTCGGGTAAATTGCACCTGTCGCAAGGTCGTTGACAGGTGGGTGACAGGTGACCTTGAGACAGGTGTCAGGTGCGCTTCCGGTCACCTGCGAGGGGGTTCCCCCAATT
>WJFA01002319.1:0-16465 GCA_009870155.1 Pseudobourletiella spinata | reverse complement strand
CGAGGATGATTGCGAGGGTTGGACGGCTTCAATGGAGAGGCACGTGCGAGGATGAAATTGGTTCATATTTCTCACACGCAGAGTAAATGGCAATCCCCCCACTACATTGAGCATGTAGAGTGGGTCCGGAGTCGGCAGGTTGATTACGTATGTAGTCAGAGAGAGAGAGAGAGAGAGAACCAAATTACCAGTTTGCTCGCCTAGAAAAACGCTTAACTAAACACGGACGGGTTGACCGGCGGAAGTTGATCCGTGTGATCGAGCCGTCCATAGCTAGAACGGAGCAGCAGCCAGGAGTAATACGATGGGAGTTCCATATTTTTAGCAGTCTTGCCCGTGCGCCTCCGAGGGATTTTCATGTGAACAATCAATGAGATCAAAAGGATTCCATATGGACAACTATATAATATGAAGTTCCGAAGGGAGGAATCGTGACCAGCGTTTTGTCCCTCGCTAAAAAACGACTCAATGAGCCCCACGCTTCGGCGATGAATGGGGAAGGGGTAAAGTCTTATTAATATATTCAACATATATTCCGCACGCTATGTACATTCCCTTCTGCCGCATGTCCAACGGCTATGAGACGTATATGTACGGATGATGAGAGTGAAGTCCTCTGGCTGTGTGCCTTCACCCTCATGTGCCCATCTCTCCCGGGAAAATAAACTGGAGGGTGGAGGCGGACGGGGTTGAAAGAGCCCAATGCTGGAATATGCCACATTATGCAAATTCAAGGGACATTGGGACCATGAGGGCAATCGTCATCAATTAATTCTCTACCAGTTTGAATTCACACAGGATTACCTTCCATGTTGAAAAACAAATCGTTCTATTGTAGGGGAAACCGTCGGGTATAATCCCCGCAATTGTCAGTATTAAGCCGCTTCAATGCATACACACACACACTCACACCCTCCTATTAGTCGCGTACCCCGCGACCCTATCATCCCCTTCTGTATGCTAGCCCGACGCTCAAAAGACGACAGGAGACGGGAAAATCACAACAAATTGTTCCATTGCACACGCTGTTGTCTGGATTGATTTTGGGAATATTTTGTAACCACGGACGGCTCACTCAGGGAAAAACAATTCCCGTTGAACCCTGAAGATAATCAGAATATTGTGTAATGTGAAATTGTCGTATTGACAGGAACAAGTTCAAAACTTTTGTGTCAATTACTGAGCAGTATGTGGGAAGTATTTTCTGTGAGATGAATTATCCATTTACTCACGCCGGTTCAGTAGGTTTGTGGTTATGTAGTGTGGGCGTGTTAATTAATTGAGGCAGATCAGAGACGAGGAAGGAGGAACTGATGACAAAAATCATCCAGAGGTTGTTGGGTTACAAACAACAACGTGTTGAGTTGAATTTGTTCACCGTGTTATTAATACGCCTCCCGCTGTAAATATTTACGCAAGAATGAGTGTGACAAAAGCGCTGTTTAACAGTGTATTATTGTTGATGGGGGTAAATATTTGTCCGTATATTGCGCAGTATAAATAACACGGGGAGAACGAAGTGCATGCATGCGCCGAGCCGACCGCTTTCTTCCCCGGCAATAATGGAACCTGCAAACTGTCGGATTAAAGCTAAACAACAAAATGCTACCTGCTATCAACTTGTAGAGGATCTTTCATCACAGTGACACATAATTCTGTGATTATTACTTCCATTGGAGTTACCTATGAATTTTGGCGTCATTCTTAGAAACTACCAGTATTTTCTGTAATATTACATGATAAAATTATCAGAAAATTAATTGTTTATCGCAAATCATACACAATTTTCATTCGAGAGGCAGCTTAAAGAAAATTCTTGAAGGATGCTTAAAAGCTGGCATACGTGTTTGAGGGAGCGTATACGATTATTTTCATTGCGAGCCCGTAAATGGTGTCATTATATAAGCCAACCGTTCGATCAAATATATCCTTCACTCTCGCGTTTAAGGCCCCATTATCCTGTCCAGTTGAAATATTCCCTTCATTCGCCGTCCCAGTTGCGACTTGAACATGGTTTTGGAACCCCGTAACAACCTCTGCAACGCAAAATGGAAGGAATATAATAATGAGGATCATAGTGAAAGCAGGAGTAGGCCGTAGAAGTGTGTGCCGTGGGGATGATTTATATGAGCATAAATTCCTTTGATTCAGAGTTGTGTTATGGCGAGCAGGGAAACCACTGTAGTGAGCAGAATAAATATTTTCTTGAAACAAACATTTAAAAAAATTGCTACATTACATTAAAATTATTGGATAGTCTGAACAGTACTGGTGGTGGTAATTGTTATGAAAAAGTCTGTTTTATTATTCTCACGTAATTGTTTGCATTAATGTTGTATTGAACTGAATAATTTATATTGTTTGTTTTTCATTTTTTACTTGGAGTAACGTCACCCCGTATATCCTTGCTCGGTGGGCTTATTCGCACCTTCATATCTTCTAAACATGTGACAGAATCAACTTGATGCAAGGAAGACGTTTTATGGACTCCAAATTAGCTGCTATAATGGAATATATAGTCAGAATTCTTTTCCATCTTTAGCTTTTACAGGGGTGGCGAGAAATGTGAGGACAAGTGGGGGATGTGTTTCTCTTCTTCTTACCTCCTCCATGGTTCCATCAGCAGGAAGGTGCGGGTGCCAAAATATTTCGACTTGAGAGCTAAAAGAGTAGTCCCACAAAAGGTGTGCCCGGATGTAGCTATTTGAATGTACTGAAGACCTTTGGAATCCAATGTAAAAAGCTATGTGGAAGTTATTCATGTTTTCTGATTCTCAATTGTAGTACAACCCTTAGGTGTGGGATTGTGAGACCCAAGAAGGAGACGAACGTGCCGTGCGAAGACGCGGAGACTTCCGAAGGCCCTCTGAAAATCCTGCTATTACTCTATGAATTTCACTCTGCATGGGAAATAACGTGAGGGAGAAATCCAGCGTCTCATTCATGACGATATGATAAAGGTAAGGAGGGAGTGCTGGTGGTGGTTGCGTATATTTGTGTAATTTGTTAGCAGAATTTTTACCATTGTTCGTTTATATGTCGTTCCACCTCGGACAAGGCGTTTCATGCCTTCGTCGCCCAAGAACAACTCATCCCTGTGAGGCTCTGCTGAAGCTGAGGCATCTTCCCAAGGGGGTTCCGTTATTCCTCCGTTGTCTGCTGTTTGGTGATTGAAGCGGAGAAGACGATGATGCTGATGGTGAGTTGAGAAAGCCCATTGCAAACAATAACTATTGTGGATTGTTGGGTGCAGACACACAGAGGCATATCTTCCCCACAAAGAATGAGACAGCTGAATCTCTGTGTTTGAGTCTCTCTCTCTCTCTCTCCCTCAAACTAATGTAATGTCATCCTTTCATTCAGTTATATTCTAATTGGATTATTCTTAAAACTAACTCAATGCATTTTCCTCTCATCCGCATAGGAGATGGTGGGCTCAAGGTTCAAAAAATACCTCGAGGCACTCTCTACTCACTCTGCCGGAAGTTCCGGGGATGGGAAGAGGCGGACGGACGGGGTAGTGAGAAAATTTCCGGGACTCAAAACCGCCCCCGTCTACATTACCTCCCATACTTTGCGGCTTGGTGAACTACGGGGAAAATTTCATCAAATATTTAAATAAAACATTGACATAGCAGTTTCCAAACAGTTATCAGAGTCAGTTATGAAGTTATGCTATTGATTCCGCTCTTCAGAAGACGCTCACACGCACACACACGTTCACACACAAATACACACACACACACCACATACACATCGTATGCACATTGATCAATAGACAATGTGCGCTGGGCATACTTATTTGTTATGTAGACTGAATTACAGGAGTTACCCGAGGCAGGGGGTCGTGTCCATGTGGTTCCCTTGAGTTTTAGGAACAGAGTAGGTCTATATATGCTCCGCACTTTTATTCCACACCGTACCGTGCTTCTTCCTTGTAACGCTCTTCACCCTGTCATATACATATATGAGGCTCTCGTCCAAAACCTTTCAAAGGATGCTGAAGATGGGAAGATGAAAAATATGAAATGAAACTGAAGAGCACTCGAATGAATTGATGTGACGTGTAGCCACTAAAGCGGTTGGATGTAGGGCCCATTTTAGACCATGGATATGAGGAGCTCTTTGCCTTACTCAAGTATGGATGTACTCTATGCACGACGTCGTCGACAACGACGACCGCGACGACGGCCAGGATGATGACGGTGGCTAGGAGGAGTGTGGCTAAAAGGACTACGATGACATGGGCTTGATGAAACTAGCAAGTGAGTAAGTAGTGTGCGTGTGTGTGTGTGTGTCTGAGTGAGTGACTGACAGTGATGGCAAAGAGTGAAGTATGAGCCCACTTGTTTCGACGGTGTTCTTCGGCGGAGGAGCCATAGTCTCCACCGTACACTGCATTTTAGCAGTCCATATGCAGTTTTCTCCCTCACACTTGCTCGCGCCGTGGTAATAATGCCAGACCATATCCCTCTGTCTATGCGGTCGGAGCAACTACTACTACTACTACNCTACACCACCGTAGCCTCGCACGATAAACATGATGTGAGGGCCTTATATGCACTGAATTGTCATAATCCGCCAGACATGCTAGAGAACTGTGAAGAACACGGTAAGCCGTTATAATGGTTGGAGGGAAAAAAATGATTTAAGCCCTCTCAATAGCTTCCCGATGAATTCCTCCCTCCCTGCAGCAACTCTTCCTCCTACTGCTGCGGTGCGGAGGAACATTTTTACTCAAAATGCCTGTCCATGGATGAATTCATCAATTGTGGAAAGGACACTTTATTTCATAGAGCTATAGCAGTAGCAGCAGCAGCAGCAGCACTGTTCTCAATAATTCCTACTCCACATCCGCGTCTGTCACCACTCTTCTGCACAGATGGCATTTATGCATTGTATATGGGGAATCCATATAACTTAATGTTATTTCCAATTGACGTGTGTGCACGAACCTTGAATGCCCTGCCACGTAAGTTGTATTATTTATAGTAAGGACAACAAGGCTCTCTGTGGTTACAAAGTCTGGATATACAAGGAGATTTTTTTGTATTTTTAGCCTGATTTCCCAATATTTTCCGAGTGTTTAACCTCAAAATTTGTCGAGTAACAATGAGGGCGTGCGCTCTCACTACTTTTGTGGCTAAACTGTATATTATATTAGTGAGCATTTGGCAGGCAAATGCCCACTCGATGTGCGGGAGAGAGAAGTTGTTCATCCAAGTTGATGAGTTACACTTGATGTCAAATTTGGATTTTTTCCCTTGTTCCATTTAATGCTCTTCCGTCCGAATGGATCTTCTACCAATGGCTTACTCCTGCAATGTATATGTATGTCACATGTATGATACAAATTCCGTTTCGGGTGGATTATTTGGCTCATAAATGCCTCCAGTAGGAATGAAACGCAAATGACGTCGTGATGGTGGAACAGTGGACTGGAAATTATTTAGGGTCAAGCCATGTGGGGTCATTATGAAGGCGAGTTGAATCCGCTCTGGCCTTGTTATTGAGACCAGCAGTCCACTGCCGTGGTTATTTGACAACTACATGTTCCTTTATTGTAAGTTATTAGTAAGAATTTGCTATCTATTTGTCTTTTATCAACTGCAAATATTTTATGTTCTCATACTATATACACACGTACTACAAAGTCAAGACCCCCCTCACTGAGATCTTCGGCTCGGCTCCTGTGTTCCTCTCTGTCAATTCAGTGGAACGAGGGAGTTCCAAACAACCTCGGACGGGCTCTGCCACCCTTTCCAGAGGAAAAGCGTCAGAAACGCTGCCGTCTTACGTCCAAACCAGAGGAAATATAAACCAGAATCCGAGTTTTATGATAGAGGGTGTCCAGCCAGGACTCACGTTGGTGGTCAGGCGGTCCGACCGTGTTTATTGCAACGTACCAGGTCATGCATTCATAATGTGGACAGTCAATATTTTTAATTTGTTGATATATATCATACGAATAACTTATTTGGCTACGACATGAGAACCCGAAGCTCCCCAACAACCCATGAATACTACTCCTGCCCCTCCCAAATGTATGTGAGGCTACTACACGGAAGAGTCCGGTGAGTCTTCTTGGTCTTTCTCTACAAATGTTTACCGTCATGTCGAGGGCAAACAATTTCCAGTTTCAGTCAACATGACCACCACCACCGTCTGCACTGATAGGGAAGAGAGTGAGTAAACCTATGAAGATTCTTCTTACACAATCTGCGCCTTGACTTTATTTCTATTGATTCAAAGAGGGGACTTCAGCTGCGGTAATAAAGTGGACAGGAGTCTCTCCATTGCCACTCTTCTGAGGGTCCGAATGGCTCCCCACGGGCTCCTCCTTACTATCACTGGATATGACCCACTACGGGCAGTCAGGATCATGACAAGTTTCAATGTGGGCTTATCAGGAGGATTAATAACGTGTCTCCGTCGTCGTCCGAACGGTACTGCGCATTTCATAACGTCGCCCATCCTGTCTCCATAATCGGCATGAGTGTCTTATCATCAAGCTAAAAATTTTAGCCGCATACTATCGTATGGTTGAAGGGAAAAACTGTGAATTCCCGCCTTTATGAATAGAAGAAATGACCCGTAAATTTTTCCCCACTAGAACACAGTCCGTGACGAACGAGTTAACCATGACGTGTTGCCACTTCGGAGCCGCAATGGAAGTCCGAGTTAACTTACAACGCTGCTGCTGGCCGTGCTAGTTCCCGGAGATTCCACTGTGGAAGATGAGCTGTGGTGGCCATTATGGGGAGGCCATTCTGTGGAGATACAGCTTTGACAAGAATGATTGAACATGTCCCATCGCCGAGGATATGAAGGAGGACATATTCAAATTTCCCAAATCAGCCCACCGCACCCTTATCTCCCGGTACAGACACACCGGGCGCCTGTGACTTATGAATTGGGATAGTGGTGTAGCTGTACCAACAATGTACTCTCCAGTTGGAGCCCACACATCCTACAGCGTACCCTCTGTGGCTCCCTTGCGTAAATTCAAAGGCATTTATCAGGGGGAGACGTGAGGGTGCGATGTCACTATAATTAGATCCTTGTCATCATTCCTCGTTCAAAGGTGATGGATGAGTCTAATGAGAGAGATGTGCTCTTCATATCTACCTAATAAATAGAGCAACCGCTTCCTGTTCCAGTCTCCTTGGGCTCCTTCGTTCGAGGTTATTTTTTGGTGGCGGAAATATTTTCAACTTTATCATTTCCAGGCGCTCCTTATTCCGAGAAGCTCTGAGACTTGATTGGGGGCACACGCAATGGAGAGAATGGGATTGCGTGGGTGAAGCACGTCCGCCAACTGAATCCATTTGAGATATTTAATTCAGAGATATAAGATAAGCTTCATGGTTTTTCTAGGTGTTGGTCCCTGCACTGCGACGGTGGTGGTGGTGGTGTGGTTTTTTCTCCGTGCCACCACCACCAACACCATACTAACATCACCACCACCAGCTTACTCAAGATAGAACATACATTAAAAGTTGGAGGTTCCGCACGGAAGAGAGTGGGAGAGTGAGAGAGAGAGAGAGTAAGTGAGGAGAGTGACATGTGATGTGTGAGCTGGTGAGATATGCGGATGAGAGTTCGTGCCCTGGCCAGACCTATTGGGATTATTCCGGAGGGTCCATTGTCCAGTGAAAAACACTAAAGCTCGTCATGAGAACGAAAGGAAAACCATCTTAATCTGAACTGCTGGCAGGGGGAAACGGCAGGTTTAGTGCTGTCTTTTCACCATGCTCCACTAGTACGACAAACTATTACTACTACTCCTACTATGTTACCATCACTTACCATCACTCTCTCGCAGCCCTGTACCTTTTATGATCCCAATGTGTTATGCACTCAATGAGCCAAACTCAATCTATATACGGGCGTTCGAGAGGGAGGGATACGGCCGAGCTGTGGACTCTCAACTCGCTCAGATGGTCACCACCGTGGCATTCTATATGTCCACAGTATGTGCCGGATCTGTATGTATTTCATATGAAAAACAAATATTACCCAACCTTCCTTCATGAATTTTCATTACATTTGCACCAGGTAGACTGTGTGAACTCCTCCGTATGTTCTTCTATCTTCACATTTCCCATTCGTGAAATTCTCAGCTATGAGCCCTCTTAGCATGGGAAGCTGGCGTATCTTGAAAGGAATACACAGGCAGAGGCAGACACTCACACACGACTGAGATTCATTGTCAATTGCCTTTGGAACAGGAAGGTTATTTCCCTCAGGGACTTTTTGTTGGGCGCGCGGAGCAAAAAGTAAAAGCTTTCATTATGTGATTAAATGTACAAAAGAAATCCAAATCTCCCGTCAATGCATTCCAGTTATAAGCATTTTAACCAATTAAGCACTTGAAAAAGATACCGCCGCCAAGTCTGGTCCGTCTGTCCGTGGGTGTATGTATGGAGAAGCGACCAACAATAGCGTGTGTTCTTAAACATCTGACATGCTCAAGTACTCCCACTTGAGTAGAACCTCCGCAGAGATGGTACACACTTTCGGAAGAGCGTCTGGAAAAATCTCTTCTCTTAGCCAGCCCCAAAAGACGAACACGATTTTTTTTCCCCAACAATCTATATTCCCGCATTTCGCAACCCATCCGTGCGCTTCAAAGGGGTGCTTGGTCGTACGGAATAACCTGGAGGGATTCCATTAAAAATGGCGCGATATTATCAGTCAATACCCCTATAGACACAATTGACTGAATTTGTCATTACTTTGTCAGTGGGTTTCATAACTCATGTTAGAATCAGCCCCCACGGTCAAATTCGGGCGCGCACTCCCTTTCAAAACAAATTCCTCGCCCCTAAAAGTCAATGTCGGATGTGGTGACTGAATGAGTTTAACACACTGTATATACACACTCCCTCTCCTCTTCATAACGATAGCGTCAACAGTCCCCTCAGCATTCTAATGGGAAACGAGCCACTTCCCGTCTTTCAGGTCAGCGTCCAGTGAGTGAGACAATTACGACAACAATAATGTCTATACCGTCACTACCACCCCACTGCTCACCCCACCATCCGTCCGTCTGCACTGTACTAAATGCAAGGACTGAAAATAGTAATGAAATTATCTGCTCAGCAGGTGTGAAGAGTTTCGTGTAAAAGTTATATACGCACTCACCACCACCACCACCACCACTCCCAACATTTTGAGTGGATGAGAGGGTCGAGAGTATAGAAAGGAACGGTGTGTTACTATTATTAGGGACAAAGGCTTCCAGTCCGTCGTAATGCTCTACACATATGTAGGAGTCCCATACGATACTACGGCTGTAACAGTCAGGGGGGTGGTAATTTATTTTCCATGGGCACAATACATGCAATTAGTCGGCGCTGTTAAGAAGTATGGGTGAGTTATGGAACAAAAGCTCTGCTGTTTGTTGGGCACACGCGAGTATAGTAGTGTCCCACTCTCCCTCCCCTCTGAAACTTACGGGGCTGCACGGCCCAGTGTGCCTGGACTACTGTGAGACTGCATGTATGAATGTAAACAGACAATATAACTCGTCGTTTCGGCATTTGACGCAATTCATTTTGGATTTTATAAATTGAGCTGGAAAGCCAAAGCGGGCGGAGGGGAAAGGAGCACTGTATATGGTGATGATGATGACGATAAAAATAATAATAAAAGTGACTCAAATCGATCTCCTGAACTATCACATCGTTTACGCATCAAACTCCCCCTCTCTTCCTCCCAGGAGCTCGCGGCTAACAGCGATAAAATAAATGAGCCGATCCGTCCTCCGGGCTACACCTGTATGATTAACGGATGATTATATTGATTCAATTATGCGAAAAGGATGACGTGTGTCTGAATGTGTGAGGGGCATGATGAGCATGAGACGTCCGAGTCCGAGTCGTACCGTCCAAACCCGTCGGAGGGGGGCGTCTGGACTGACAGGTGATGTCCGAATGCTCCATTTATACCTCATTCCGGCCCATGTCGCAGAGTTCACCGTCCAATACTGCGGAGACCATGGCATAATATGCTAAGTATACCAGGAAATCAAGGATAATAGTCCCACCTGGGATTCCGCAACAACTTATACAGTAGAAGACCCTCAAATTTTGTTGTGTACACAATAAAGTTTATTCGGCTCATAATTATTACGTATTATCATCATCTGTATAAGTATCATCATGAATCACTACACTTATAATAATAATGTAACACGTACTCTGGTCTTAACCTCTATAGGACAAACGCCATTATTATTATTATTATTATTGTTAGAATCTACAAAGTTGCATAAATTGCTGCGTACTTTTGATGCACACATGAAAACATTTTACGCCTTTTCCACACAGTGTATATATAACCCTTCACATGCTGGTTTGCTCAATGGGGGTTACAGTACAGATTTTGACTAACTTTTAGTTCCTATACTGTATGTGTATATAGTATCCGCATTCGCACACTTTTGTTTACCCAGCATCTTCTGTCTTGTACACAAACAGACACACACCCGCGCGCAGTGTATATCCTCATGTCATTGCACTTGTTAAGTTTACTTTACACTCATCCTAATTACTCCCTCTCAGTTCCAACTTAGCGAATAAAATGTCATCTGATGGCGGATCAAACGTGAGCACACGAATAACGATACGCCATGAGTAACCTTATATCTCCATTATTTTATTATTACCTTAACTTCTGCATGTAACATCTCCAATAATGATAGCGATTGCAATACACACACTTACACACAAAAGTCCTAAACTGTACACACACATCCACGCTGGATTTGGAACCAAAGCCTCTACTGTTGACCTTGATTTGTTGGTGGAACTTGTCACGTTGTTTTCACCTTACATTAAGAATTTTGCGATAAAAATCCTATTCGTTAGATCCTACTTAAGTGTGAAGTCAAGTGGCAGTTTGGAACTTCCACATAACTGACCAACTCTGTCGGCTCTCTCGCTCTAAAAACTTAGCAGAGAGAGGGTTCCATAGATTTCCTTCCCGCATCTTCCCAGCACCCAAATTTGCATTTGCAAATTGAGTCGTAGAGCATTCTAGAAATTTCCGATATCCTCTAGTGCTAATCCTTCAATCAATGCTACAAGGAAAATCCCCTGCCTTTAGGTATCTCGCACGTGTGTAACCTTTCGAAAGTTGAAAATCTTCGAAAATCTGGATTGGAACTATTATCAGAAATATGCCCAACAACGTTGGAGACTGTAATCTGAGACACCTGACAAAAAAACAAGCAAAAGATATATGTATGAGTGTAACAAAGGTAGTAACTACAGATCGGGTTTGAGATGACTGGAGCGAATGATAAAAATAATGATAAGGCGAGAAGAAGTTTTAACTTTTAATCATAGCACAATTACGAGACAAATACTAGAGGAGAAACTAGTGATAAAATGGATTAAGATAATTGGATAAATCATTTTCAAAAAAAGAGCAAAGGTGAACGAAAAAAACTTTACGAGGAAATGATTGATACAGGGATCTCTCTGCGGGTTCGTTGACTTTTTGGTAGGAGCGGCGCAGGCTCCTTTGTACTCTCTCTGTGTCTCACCCTTGTTGGTTTTATAGTATTATTCATGCTATCATTACAGGCTTAATAGACGTTGATGGCTCCCTGATGGTTGAGCCTTTTTGAGGCTCGACTAAAGGACAAGATCTCCTGCTGGGGACTCATCCGACCTCCGACCATTAGCTGTGTAACACGGCCTGCTACTAACATCCTACACGCATACACATACAAACACACACCGCATGAGAACACAATAGTCCGTCTCACTTTCAACGGACAACCACGACCGAACCTCCTCCTCTGCACACTTTACTATACTGTCAATTTTATTACTGACTGAGCGTACAAATTGCTCTTCGGCCGACCCACCTTACCCAAGTTCCATACATATGGAACTCCAAAGAGGGTCGCTGGTGGTGGTGTATGGTGAGGACGGCGATTGTCCTTTTCACAGATCCACAGAGGCACACACACAGAGCCACTTCTGCGATATTACACGCCTCCCCTCCGTTTTCCCGTAATGGCCTGTGACTGACGTCAATTGTGGTTACGCATAACATCATATTATCTGGTAGTACGTAGGAGTGTGTGTCCCACTCTTCTCCTCCGTCGGATGTGTCGTCTTCACATAAGCTGGTCGTCAGAGAGTTTGGTGACTGCGCCGCTTACCCCTACATGTGGAGATCCTGCAATAATAACTAACTCTGCTCGGACTGCTCACTACACAGCCCGTATTTCGAAACAGGGCTGCTTCCAGTGGGACCATGGTCATTAATACAGCTAAGTACGTTATGAAGTTGTGGAAAATCAAAGAGTAACAATTAAATGTGGGCGAGGATGGTAATTTCATAGAATTATCCCTATCTTCGCCGCAAATAAAACAAGGTTCTATGGACTCGATCACTAACATTTCCAAAGACGGACCCGCCAATTAAATATGATCAAAACATTATATGGATGGGCATTAGTTTCTAAATATTTGCACAGCCCAATTCCTCCCTACGTCCTTCATCGGAATGCCCGCAATCTATATTTGAGAGAGTGACAACATTTGAAGTAGAAAACAGTTAGAAATTTCAGACTAATGGCTACGTATACAGGTTTCCCACGTGATAGTTACACCATATTTTCCTATATCCTCTCTACCCAATTCGTATCTGGGGAAGAGTCAGAATTGTTGCGAGCCGACTATCATGTACATAGTATACTTACTACCTTCCGATTTAATATTAATTCTGACTGAACTACTGCTACAGAGAAGGGGTAAGAGTCTCCGACCGGATCTTACATGCTGGCTTCCAAGCGTACATTATATATGTGGAACCCTGATCGTTTCCCCGTACAAAAAAAAACTTACATCTTATTCGTAAAACTGTAAAGAGAACAGAGGATGATTGACTCTATGAGGTGAGAGAGAAAACATATGTTTAAACACAGGAGTCCCTTCGAGCCCATCTTGGCTGGAGGAAGGGTAACATATGCGGATCAAGTGGCTATATACATTTTGATTTGTTATTTTTGCAAACGCATAATACGCTATGATTTCCAAGTTTACTACAGGGAGTTGGCCGGTAGATGATGGTACAGGGGTGAGTTATAATGATAGTCTCCCGTATTGTAGGATAGTGGGCCGAAGCAACTCTGGGGCATCAGATCATGCTTGGGATCCTTGGAGGTAACTTCAGTGGGGAAAAGCCGGTTGATGGAGAAGGGGTGGGAGGCGGCTACGGAAGAGAGTGCCGTCGCGTAGGATGCAATCGTGGAATTGTCCTTCATGTGGGAGTGCTGCGACAGTTGGTAGAGCGGCGGTAGTTGCCCCGAATCCCCCAATGGAGGATATCGATGATTGCCCAGACCGGAGCCGCAATCCCCGGCGGACATCAAGTCCATCTTGTCCATGATCTCCGAGGGGCTATGACTGTCCTTGAGAGAGTGTATAAGGTGGCCGCCCTGGTGATGACCTCCGTTGGCCGAAATGCTCATAATATTTCTCAGGTGCTCATTATCCTGGTGGTGGTGGCCTCCGGCGGTTCTCAAGTGACCGGGGTGGTGGTGACCAGGGTGGGTGCCATGACTATGGTGTGAGTGTTGCTGTTGTTGCTGCTGCTGTTGTTGTTGCTGTTGCTGCTGCTGCTGTTGATCTTGACTCAACTTATGATGATTAGAACTATGGTGGTAGCCATTGTTGGGCGAGGAGTGCTCGTCGTGGGTATTGGAATGATTTCCGGACGCACTGTTGGGTGTGGGCGTACTGGAATTGGGATTCCCCTTTGACTTGGATGGACTGCCACCGTTGAGAGAGCCGGGACCGCTGGACCCATTGCTGCCGCCTGAAGTGGACGAAATGGATTGTTGTTGATCCTGTTGGGTGACCCGGTGGGCCGCTCGGACGGCCTCCTTCTTGTCATCCTTGAACCGCTTCTGCCGGCGGAGGTAGCAGCCGTTTTCGAACATGTTCCCCGACTCCGGGTGGAGCGTCCAGAAGGAACCCTTGCCGGGCCGGTCCGGGGTCCGAGGTACTTTGACGAAACAGTCGTTGAAGGACAGGGAATGCCGAATGGAGTTCTGCCATCTCTGCTGATTCTGACGGTAGAATGGGAAGTGGTCCATGATGAATTGGTAGATTTCTGACAATGTGAGCATCTTTGAAGGAGCACTCTGTAAAGTAAACACAAAGGGAAAAAGCTCTCGGTTAGTAAGTTGATCTCCTCTCGCTCTATCTCTGTGTCTCCCTCCCTCACTCGCTCCCTCCCACCACCACCACCACCGCTGTGGTCGTTGTCGTATACTAAATCATATTTACCTTCCATTTTCATCAGCAATCAATACAACACACACTAATACAAGACTACTCCCGCCATCACCACCCTCATCGTCATCACTATACTGCACTCCACTTACTCATCCACTGGGAAACCAATACATGGACTCTATTTTGGAAACGCACATATTCATTTCAGTTTTCAACTCAACCCACCACCAACATCTCATCATCAGCATCAACACAACATCAGCCCCAAACATCACCGCATCATCTGCATTTTAACTTTACTCCCAGTCACACGCACGCACACACACACACAACATTAGACCAAGAAATTTAGAAAGGTTACCCTCTTGTCATCATTTCCACTCCCCAACTCGCTTAGGATCCATTTTATTTCAACATGACCCTTTCGGTTCTATAACGAGAATTTCTCACAGTAACTCTTCTCGCTACCTACCTCATCATCTACATGAAAACATCTGTCCCCTACCCATTAGGTCATCACGTAGGAATCTGATGAATCCCTCTACCACTCCTCTGGTGTTCCAAACGGGTTACCTAAACGATGCAAAACTGGGACGCCACCACAAGATATTGTGTAACGCTCCCGAACATTCCTATTGCCAGACAAATAAGCACGGCCGTTTCCACCAATCAAACACCTTACACAATCAGGAACACAAGGAAGTAAGCCAGCACGACGGCGGAGCGGGATGTACCGTCCAACATTTTCGAAGCCTGTAAATCCCTTCTCCCTCTTTGTCTCATGATCTTCGCATAACCGGAGGATGGACAGGTTCAACATATTTACTGATGTTTTCGGCTTAAACCGGCCAAGCACCAGCACGTAGCGACTAAATAGTACATGATCTCACGCGGACTGAAGCGTGTGTTGATTCTAGTCCATTCCAACCCCATGCCACTTGGACGCGTGACCAACTGATATGAGCGTTTGCTGCGAGGAAAACCTTCACTCAACAGTCTTTGTTCTGCCCCTGGTGTTGAAATTTTCCTCTCGAAAATATGGCAATTTCATAGAATTAGCGGAATGATATGACCAAGGATCATCCTAGATATTATTGTCCACCCCTCTACAAGAAACATGACATGTTCCTTGTAAGTTGCCATGTAACTTGATAGTAGGAATCAACATAAACATGTGCTCCGCATCACACCAGCTATGCAAGGCACCAACGCCCCTTTCAACCATTGCAGGACGCCACACACAAACATACGTACACATACACCCATGTGCTACTATTCCACGAAAGAACATACGGTTTATAGTCAGTATGAAATGTTGGTGTCATGTAGTCATGGGTGAGCATTTTCTATCGGAGCCATTCTATCAAATTCCGAGAGAGCCAGATTCCCATACTGACAAGAAGACGTCGCTGGGGGAGCCGTGGAGGCGGGAAATGGAAAGTTATATGGAAGTAAAGTCTAGCGGGGGAAAGAAAATGTTCAGCCTTGTCAATAATCAATACTCCTAAAATGCGCCTGGCTGCTCCTTATCGGAACCCAAAAGGGCTTCCTCCCCGTACCGAAGCACACACTCCTCACCACAGTCCCACTCTACAGCACGGATCACTGGCTACAATGTACTATAGAATCCCCCACTCGCTCCCGCCATTATGCCAATCCTACCAGCAGCATCCGAAATCTGGTCGAATTTTAAAACGGCATCCGCACAACCATTCAGGCACACACTCACGCCAACACACACACAACACATACACTGACGCACCCAACCCTGACCTGAGGGCTAAGCAGCATATGAATGGGAATCAAATGTGAATGGGGGATGTAAGGCTACATTGAGGACCATATGAGAGGTTCATGAGATTTTTAGACGTTTTGCATTCTGTTTGATCTTCGGCTTAGCCCCATCCCACCGACCAGGGAGGGAAAAGGTTGGGAGCGAAAAAAGAATTATTATTCTAGATACCCGCATATCATCATTCCTTTTTTCCACTACTACTGCCTGTGCGTCCCATATGTGCCCCCATCTTCCAAGTCCTGCCCATTGCCACGGCAGTTCCCCCTTCCCCCTTCACCCTTGTATATGTACACCAGCACACGGTGAGCATTGCATGTTACTAGGGTATGTTTTATAGGCACGTGTGCGAGCATATAAGGGGAGAGCCGGTGGAGCGAAGGATGCCAACACCGTACGCTGAACTTGG